>KE159161.1:99396-131074 GCA_000411055.1 Leavenworthia alabamica | reverse complement strand
GCTTTAAGAGTTCATCTTCTCTTAAAGCCTTTTCCACTTGTTCAATCTCATCTCTAACTTCAACAATTTCGTCGCCAGAATCATTTAAAACCACAAAGTCTTGAGCTTCAACATACTCCTCATCTTCATCACTTTCAGCTTCTCCTTCATCGTTAACCTCTAAAACAGGTTCAGCAACGCTAGATTTCCTAGGCTCCACCACCTCAACTTCACCACCGGAGACACTAGTTGGAAGATTCCGTTGCTCATCTTGGCTAAATAAATTCCACAAAGAGCTTCGAAGTCTAACGTCACAAGACCTACGTTGTGGCTCAAAAACGCCGAGGAATCCTTCATTGTTCTTANAAAAAAAAAAAAAAAGTTTTAAATTACATTGTTAAGACCAAAATTAAGTTTTAGTATTTGTGTTTTAGTGTGTTAATGTACGGTTATCTAGAAAAAAATGTATTTTGTGCAGCTTGACTTATCATATAATCCAAACTGTTATTTTTTGGTGTATGTAATTTACCACTTATGACTTAACACGTTTTGCTATTTCTTTGCTAATTAAATAATTTAAATAACTACGTTTTAGTTGAATATTGAATAATTGTCGAGAAATCAAATCTACAATAGTGGTAAGGTAACACTATTTTTTTTCTTTCTGATTTTGTCTTGTGTAACATAAACCCGTTACTTGTGCGATTTTTAACTAAAAAATATAAATTTTCACACTTGCTTTTGACAAATTTTAAAAAAGTAACAACATATGTTTAAGTTTTCGTTATCAAAGACTATATTATGTGTATATGCTTTTTCCTTTGTCTGATCAGATTTGTAATTTGCTTTTATTTTCATTTTGTTTTCTCAAAAGAAATCTTTCTTGGTTTATTGAATATCTATATTATATACTGGGCCTGTACGTAAGGTCTCTGTATATGTCTATAGCATGGGAACCATATCTTCTCCTGCATCGTCGTTTCTGGAATAATTTTGTTCTTGTAACAACTTAATTTTAATATTTATAATTGCTTGGGCTAATCCACTAAAGAGTGTTTTTTTTGGGGGTCAAATCGTAAATAGTAAAAGTATTAAATAATTAGAAATAATCGCATTGACCCTCATTGTTGCCTCGTATCGCATTAACCTCACGCAATCAATGCCATTAATGTTGGTTTTAATTATATATATATTTAAATAAAAGTTATAAACTATTCATTTACCTCTCACTTTAACGCTCATCTTTTTTTTTTAATTAGATTTTTTCATGTTGTAAAAAAAATGTGTATCTAAATCATGATATTTTTGTGTTAGCAAAACATGCAAGGAAAATAATTTTAATAATTAAATAATAATAAAACATTGGATCAAAGGTAAAGAGGAAAAAAACAGAGACATATAATGATTACAAGAGAAATAAATGAGTTGGAAAAAGACAATCAAAATATAAACCTTTTTGGCCCACAACTCATAGAGAAATCAAAGGCTTTTTTATTTTTCCCAATTTATCAATAAGACTTTAATTTTCACTTTAAAAACAAATATAGAATATTACATAAAAAGCCTCTATTTTGGACCCAACATGCTTTTGCATCTCATTCTATTCACATTTATGAAAGTCTATTTAGATAATATGTGTTCCATGTACAGTTTATTATTATTTGTAATTTACACAACCATATAGTAATATTATATATGGGATTAAAACAATAACGTTACAAGAATAACATTTCATTTTTTTTTTTTTTTCTCATTATCTGGTAATAGAGACATTTTATATGAAATTTGATGAAATATGTTGTTAAAAATGTTTAAATTATTTAGAAATAACTGTTACTAAAACTACATAAAAACTCTCAAAAATACTTAAACGAGATGTTTTGTATAATATTAATATAAGCAATTAGATAAAAAATATATATTTTAAAATAGAATTAATGGAAGAGAAAATAGATGAAAAAAAGAAAAGGAGGGAGATAAAGTGGTAAACATCTACTTTGAGATTTGTTTGTTGTAATTTAAATTTTATTAATCAGAGTGAGGAATCCCAATAAAGGAGTTAATTGTTTTTATTTCAACCATGTTACTAAAAACAGGATTCTTATTTCCATACCAAAGTTTCATACTGAACTATCGTTTGAGGACCAATCTTTGTATCTTCTATCGTTATACACATTGAAGTAGTCCATAAACTTTATAAACTCAACGAACACTTCTCTAATACTAAAGTCATAGTTTTAAAAAAGGATACATAATCCAAAAACTCTATGAGGATGTGCTAGTCTGTAACTAAAATCACAAGTCTGTGTTGCGAGAAAAAAATGGAAGGGGCATGGCTTCTTGAGGTCTTAGGATCACCAGCAGACCAAACATCCCCAGCATCGGCAGAACAAGAAGCCATTTCAGAAGCTTGTAGTAATACATATGGAATGTTATCGAGAATTCGTCTGAGAAATATAGTCCATTCTTATCAACCATCTCCACCATTACTGTTCCTGTTGTTCTTACTCCCACAGTTGGTAGTTTTATTCTGTATTTTCCAGGGCGGTCATAGATCTGGCTCTGCTTTATCCTCCTATCTCCCTGGTAATTCCCTGGAACCAACAGCGTCGTCTGTATATTTTTAAACACATGGTTTAGTTTCAAGGGATCCGTATTTATTTGCTTATCTATTAGGGTTTTAGGAACTTACAGTAACGTTGTAAGGTGCTTGTGAACCAGATGGGTATCTATATTTATCAACTATCTCGATCTCTGCCCAGAAGTTTTTACCTTCCTCATCACGGAAAGCTCTGGATGAATGTGTGACAAAGACGCCTTCACGATCATATCGATTGGCCTTGTTGTTCCTTCCTTGATTAGTGGATCTCCAAGCCTGATGAATTCAAGAAGCAAGTGTGAAATCAGTAATCTCCAACATTAATAAATAGTGTTCAAGTTGGGCATGCCTTGAGGGGATGGTGAGGTGAAGGAGTTGAGAAGCAAAAGACGTTTCCATTCATAGTTGAGACAATAAGATCTAGATCATCTCCACCGTCAACATTATCAGCCAAGACCATGCTGTATCTGTAACTCAGAAACACCCTTGCGGTCAAAATCCACTAAAACAGAAGCTACTGAAGATATTAATATGCCCGAGCGGAAGTAAAAGTGACTTACGAAGTTTCACCAATATCAACAACGTCCGCGCACGAGGTGGGCCCATCTATAAGATACATGTAACCATCAAAGGATGTGGTAACAATGGTGAGACCTTTCTTTTTCTCACCTCTCTTGTTAAGATCAACAAGAAGAACTTGGTTCATCACTCTTCCATGAGTTTGGTATGGGTAAGGACGGACAATCGAACCATCCTTGCCACTAAGAACATATATGTTTCCTGATGCTGTAGGTACCACAACGTCTGTGTGTCCGTCACCATCGACATCGCCTATAGAAGGACCCTGAAAGAGAAGATTGGCAGCAATCACTAATCATGGTGTGATCAATTCAGGGACAGGTTTCATGGTAAATAATGTTTGGTCTTATGCAGGGGCTTCAACTTAAAAATACACGCAGATCTCATGAAAGCTCGTATGCACTATGATTATTTGATAGACTTGTGTTGATGCTCGTACAACTGATTCACTCATATATCTGATGAGATTAAACGGTGGTAAATGTTTACCTGGGGAACATGACTCTTTAGATGTGCTTCCCAAATTTCCACTCCATGTGTGGTCCATGCTGCTATATTTCCGTGTGAATCAGTTGTCACCAGTTCAATCTTTCCATCGTCATTTATGTCGGCCGCAACCACTGCCCCTTGTATTTCAGCCATTTCAAGTGGGAATTTTTTTCTGATGTTTCCTGCAGAAATACAATGATCTTAGAAGCCAACTTAGCATTGAGAATTGTATGGAAACTGCTATAGTTAGAAGCAAAAAAATCTATGTATCAATAAGTATATGAATCTAATAAGAGTGAAATTTCTGTCTGGCAGAGAAATGGAATATTCAAACTTAGAAAAAGAGAAATTTTCTGAAGTGTGGGATTCACCGTGAAAGCTATAGTTGCACAATCACATAAAACAGATACAAAAAGAAACAACTCACACTAAGAACCAAAAAACAATGCTTGGTCAAAGTCAGTACCAGGAAATGCAAATGTCATCAACGGGAATAAATACATATCAGGAAGTAACAATAAGTCTTACCAAGATGATCCATGGCATAGAATAAGCCAAAGGAAGTTCCAACAAGAATGTCCAAGTAACCATCACCATCCAAATCAACAACCGTTGGGGAAGAATAAATATAAGCACGGAAATTTGCTTTATCCGTACTCAAATCTAGCTCTTTGATCCACTTGACTTGTTTAGATTCAAGATTGAAAACCACAATTGAACTAGCAATATAATTTTGTATGTCAATATCACCAAGCTCTTTCAGATGTTCTGGATTATCATAGTACCTGAAAATTTGCTTATCGTGTCAAATGAGCTATATCAATGCAAATACACTGGAAATGCTAATGGGTATATCTAAGGCCTCATGCATGTGTAGCTACTAATAATGCATTGCTACAGTGTGAAAGATAAACTTACTCGGAGTCGAAGAAATAGGAAACAGCAACAACCATCTCCTGTACTCCATCATTGTCTATGTCAGCAATTACCTGAAAAATGACAATGTAAGATCTCTCATGGGAGTAAGTAATCCTAGACAACAATTTTCGACAAAAATGAAACTTACAGGAGTACACAGTATATGGGCGTCAACATTCACATAATCCTCTGAGTTCTCGTGCTGCCCCTCGACCCATTCCTCATCAGCCCACATTTTCTCATCAACATAATCGTCATAATCATAACTGTCCTCATCACGTAACTCAACATTATCACGCAACAAATCAAATGACGAATCTGCTTCGGCTTCTAAGACTCCATCATTTTCAACTGTGGCCATGCGAACACCCTCATTGTTGCCTTTACTGTCCCCGTTTGCAGTTTCTTTAGAGCGATCATCTTCCAGAAGTCGCCTCCCACTTTTGGTTACTGTCTCTGTCATACTACTGTTTCCAGATGTCTCTAGAGTTTCTGAGGTATTATTCGGACTAGTATTTAATTTAATAACAGTTTCATTCTTATCTTCCCTAATTTTGCTTTGATCCACATCACTGGTGGTTACATTTCCATTGAGCCTTTCTGTTGAGTCAGATGTAGTATCATTTGCTGCTGAATTCTTTGCTCCAGCATCCATGGAGGAATTAAAGCCTGGATTTGGATTTACGATAGCTTCTGTTTGGTTATTCTCGGGTTTCTTTTGATCCGCTTGAGATGACACATTTGAACCACCACCATGAAATTCTTTATTCATCGAGACTGTAACATTTGGTGTTGTGGTAGTTGCATTCATTTCTACAAAGAGGAGAAGTAAGAGTCAAAGCATAAACATCCATCAAGAATTAAATTGACTCTGCTAATCCATGTACTTCTTCTACCCGCTAAATGCTGAAGATACTGATAAGCACAGATGGGAGCCCATCTGATATAAAAACCCATAAGATAAATGCAAGACACAATATACAAAGATTCTTCAGATTAGCTGACACAGATACTCTCACAAACTTGGTTTTACACTTCCAATTATCTTAACCACACAACCAATCTTTACCAGTCCAGTGTCTTCTAAATTTAGGAAGACCACAAATTTAACCAAGCGGAGAGTGCGGAAAATAGGCATAACTTAAGCAGCAAACAAGAAATCTGATGTAGAAAATTTAATATGATAAAGAAACTTACGAGTGGTCGATGACTTTATTGCCATAGCTTCCTCCACAAGCTGTTCATCATGGACATCAGGATGCGAACGGTCAGCATGGTCAAGATTCAGTCCTACATGCCAGTTCTTGTGCACTTTTCTACGTGGCACTTCTAGCTTATCTGACATCAAGAAGCCTGATACCCTGGAGACAAGAAAGTAACATATGCAATCCTATACAACTGCAATTGATCATGATAGTACATAAAAGTATATCTAAAATAACAGATATACAATTACCTGAAAAAGAGCACTTCACCATTGTAAGTAGCCAGAGCAATTTCTCTAACACCATCATTATCAATATCGAATAAAAGAGGACTTGCATGCACGTTTGACTGATGAAAAGCAGGCCAACCTAGCATTTTATGAGTGCATCAGTAACCTCAACATTCTACAGCATCAAATGAACAAGTCCAAGAGAAAAACTCAGAATGCTAAACAGTAAGAAGATAAAATATCCAGAACCTGGCATTTGGTCTCCATCAGCTCCTTCAAGAACTTCGAGGTAGTGAACAAAAGATGGAACAACAATGTCAAGCTTGCCATCACTGTAACAAAAAACAAATCGAGATTTAAGCACACAATATAGAACCAGTACTCATGATCCTCAACCAAAAACCCAAATCCAGAACACAGAATCCAACCTGTTAATATCAGCAATCAGGGGAGTAGCATAAATACTAGAAGTGACTTCAGTTTGCCATCGGAGCTCCAATTTTATAGGGCATTGAGTATTCAATAAAGCATCTTCATCACTGCACAACGAAACGACCCAACAATCAACACTACGAGCCACGGAAAAAAATAAAAATAAAATTAACAAATTTGATGATCGAGAACTTACAGTTCGGGGTAGCCCAGTTCGTCATCGGTGGCGTTACGCTCTCTGAACTTGTTTCCCCCATAAGAGAGATTTATTAAGGTAAGATAGAGCAAACAAATCAGCAAACACCGTCTCGCAAGAGATTTCATATGATCACACTCTTCGAATACTATTAGACTATTCCCTTGACACAAAAACAAAATTGATCTACGTACGAAGAACTCAATCCAATTATATGGATAAGATTTTGTAAAACAAAAAAAAAACCCAAAATTGGGGTTTTGGGAACTGGAATGGAATCGTAAAAGGAAAGATCGATAAGGAGAAGAAAAATGAGATGAAGCTGAGACTGTGGACGGCTCGAGTAGATCGCGGCCGGGAAATCGAATAACGCATGGAACATTAAACTGCTTGTCGTTTTGATCTAAGTAAAACGCACGAAACGGCCCACTGTTTTTTTTACCAAACGAGAAACATCACACATTTTACAAATTCTCGTATATATAAAAACCAGAGATTTTCAAACAATTCAAATCAAATATTTGATAATTTATTAACTTGTACAAGCGGAAAGAACTGGAACCATCAATGATAAAATACTCTTACCATTCATTTTTGTTGCTTCTGAAGTAAATATAGAATCAATAATAAATATGACATTAATACTAAAGATTACAACATTATCCCTTCCTAAGTACTATTACATTACCTTCTCCATCTAAACATATGAAGAGTAACTAAACACACCTTTTCAAGCTAAAACCATCATCACATATTGCAAAGAAGAGAAGCAAAAGCATTACACCCGATTCCTGCTCTTGTATATTGAGAGAAACAAAGGTGTGTTGTGTTGTTTCATCTGCGGCGTGCAGCTTTACTATCCATTTGAATACGGTCTGCATACATAGGCAAACGGATGATCTCCCTTATCTCTTGCAGTAATACTTCCTCTGTGATGTTGTCCTTTATGCTTCTCATCACCTATTTTTACATCCACAATGGTTAAGAACAAACACCATCACACCAAGCCACATTTGCAAATACCCAAAAAAGCTCCAACTCCTCAGTGGTATGGTAATATGACAAACAGAACTGACCTTTCTATATGTGTTGATATCATTTGGTGTTGACTTATCAACCCTGACCCGCATGCTAACCCATACTTTCTCATCCTGATCCCAAGAACACTCTACAATCTTCCCAGAGTACTCGGCCGGGTCTGAATCATCTGTTGCAGTTGCAGCATTAGAAGCTTATTGTTCTTAGAAATAATGGATTAATGGTGTGAACTACGACTCAAGGTGTTTACTACTAACTATAAATATAAGCAGAGATTTCAGAATACTACCTCTAAAAACAACTGAATTCCCATCCATATGCTTCTTCTTCCCTCTTTCAAACAAGGAGAGCATCCCACGGCCACTCTCATCCTGCTCGTACAGAAAGTCAACCGAGTTCATCTCTGGATACTTCCACTTCAATAGACCTTCATGGGTACGGGCAACATAAGGATCATCCCAGCCCTGTTAACAGAGAATTAGATTTTTGAAAGACAATATACACTACTAAAACTAAAACTCCACTATCTCTAGCATTTAGTTACAAATAGGCTTTAGACCTAAATCAGAGTCTAACATCAGAGGTCCTCTTCAGTCCCATCGTTACCTGAAAGATTAGGCCGTCGGCTTCATGTGAAAGTGACGGTATGAAACCTTTCAAAACCTTCTCAACCGCAGAAAGCAACCAAAAATCCTTTCTCCTCACCTAAGTGACACAATAATTATCAGCTCCATGAACAGTTTTTCAAGGAAAAAGATATAAATGGAAAAGGGTATGAGAAAGAAAAAAAGTAACTCTTAGTACGCACCCTAAAAGGCTCAAGGTCATATCTGTAGATTTGACTTCTAGCCTTCTCATGATTACGGGGTTCTATCACCTCCTTCTCGAGCATCTTCCATCTTTCATAGAAAGGCCGCTGGTCAATTTTGAATTGTGCAATTTTTCATTAGTATCTTAAACAAATTACACAAGTACATCAAGCCAAACACAACTTGTTGATACTCTATACTACTGACAGATGTGTAAGTTAGAGGTTGTCTGCAATAAGAACACTGACCAACTGTGACAAATGATGTACAAGTGTTTGCATGGAATACGCATCACTGGAGTCAGATGCTCTATATGAGCATAGGGATCATACACATTCATAATTCTAAAGCAGTCATTGCATATCAAAACATATCAGGCATGTAAAACAACAAACACACTAACACAATCACGACTGTAAGCCTAGTCTAAATTAATACTGCTTAATCTCAAATCTTCTATTGTGAAGGTAATGGCAGCTACAGTATTACGATGTGCCTTAAAAGTTAAAACATACTCAGATCATACTAGCCCTGCTACCTACTATCCGGATCCGGATGGTGAATTTTTGAAAACAAATATCCGGATCCGGAATAGTAAGAATTACAAATATCCGGAGCCAGCCGGATATCCAAATCCGCCTCTTTTTAGAAGAAAAAAACGGATATCTGGATCCATCCAAATCCTGTTTTGAAGTTTTCACAGATCTGGATCTGCCAAAAAATTCTGGATATCCGGATCTGTTACAGGCCTAGATCATACTCAGATGTTGAGCTAAAGAGCTTGAGATCCCTTTGAGCATATTTAAAAAGAGGAAACAAATCCAACCATTATCAATCAGTAGTAAAGAATGACGGTTCCAACCTCTACAACTGATTGGCCGTTGATTGCTACCATATCATAGATAAGGTATCTCCTCTCCTGCTTTTGTTTATCTGGTAAGGTATCAATTATCATTTCTCCATCAAGCAATGTGAAATGGTGCACTTGATCAGATATGCCCTGGCAACCAAAAAACAAAGAAGTAAGAAAAAGACAAGTTCTGTGGGTAGGAAAGTTGGAAAATTACTCACTTCAGTTGGATGCCTGAAGGGGAACCGCATCTGTACCCTCCGGAATCTAAAGCTTCTATCTACTAAATAACATCCATCTATGGTTAGCAGCATCATATATCGTGTCCCATCAGCTTTCCATGTTGCATAATAGTACCGCTGCCTCAAGAGTTGCAAATTATCCCTGTATTAGCACAAGTGGATACGAAAATTAAAACTTAAGTACTACAGATGAAATGGACTAATTGGGCTTGAACTAATGGGATGCAATAGTTCAATCCATTTTGCATGCACTAACGCAGAGATTCAAACCTGTTTAAGGAGACTGGGTGTGAACCTGGAAACTGTGAACATCCTCTTCCCTAGATTTAAAAAAATGAATTCACCAAGCACATGTTAGGTTGCACAAATGAAAAAGAGATAGAAAAAAACTGATAACGGCAAAAAAAACTGATCCTTGTTGACCTAGCCACATGAAGAAAACGCCTACAAAACAAACCAGAACAAAAGAACTACCGGAAATCATATCGTAAGTTAAAAATTAAAATTCCTAACGAAACCAAAGTCAACGGAAAAGTACCTGACAGCTAGGAAAAATTTTCTTCTATATTCACAATAAAGATTACAAAGATGATCAAGATCACATTATGATTTCAAGTTACCACATCCTACTTTTGCAATTTTCTCAAGTAGCGCAATAACAGAAGGATAACTGAATAAGAGGCATTGATCACGAGGTATCCGAAAAAAGATCCTACTCTGTGTGAAAACATCCTATAACAAGACTTCAAATACCTACCCCAATATTCAGCGCTAGCATCCTATAAAAGAATTGCCGGTAACCTTCCTCCTGGTCGGGAGGTATTTCATCACCCAGAACGTCATCATTTGTCATCTTGATATCAACCTGATGGTTTTCCTCCTGAAACAATAAGGTAGTCAAAAACAAATCAAGAAACAAAACCACCATAAAAGCATGGATACCAGATGACCACTTTATGAGCTTTGTCATCCGTAAATAGACTCAATTGCACTCACTAACACCAGAAACTAAACTATAATAAAATGATTCGCGAGTCATGGAAGTCTCTGAAAACCTACCTAAACATAGGCAATCTTTTTTTTAGACAATACCAAATGTTTTCAAAGATCACTAATAAATGGTAATATGACATAGAAATAATGATTGTGAAGCTGAAATTCACCACTAAGCTCTTCTTTAGATGGTTGCACTAAATAACAAGGAAAAAAGCATGTCTGAAGCTCAAAAGTTGCAAAAATCATTGAAATAACAGTTTCTGTATACAGGTGATCAGCTAAATAAAAATCATTCGTTAGCACCGAGCTTACTTGCACAAGACCAGCCGGACCGCCATCATCATCATCATCATCTGGCAAAGCCTCACCATTTAAATCAAGCTCAGTAGACCTCTTCCATTCCGGAGTTGACGGGCAAATGACACTTTCAGGTTTTATTTCGTGATAAAACGAGTACAAAGCATCAATATAATCTGGTTTATAGATCCCAGGGGGGCGGGCATCAGAAAATATTTTTATTGCCTGACAGAAAATAGAATGTCCTACGATTAATTACTGTAAGGAGAGTGACACAAATACAACGAGAGAAGTGAATAATACTCACCTGTGTAACATTCATCGGCCCAGATCGCATAAGATAATGAACTATCATAAACCCTGTCCGATTATGCCCATGTGTACAGTGGACGAGGATATACTTCTTTGAGTGTTTTAGATTTAGGACGAACTGATTAACCTGAAGATAGTTTTTCTGAGTGAGCTACTAACAGTAGACCAAATTTCTCTTAGAAGAAAAAACAATACAACTTCAGGTAAAAATTTATGATTCATGGATTTTGGCTATAGAAACAAATACCTCATTGACAAATGTGTTGACAGACACATTATCTGGCACTGCATCACGACCCTTACATGCAATCTGCAAGCAGAGAAAGTTAAAGCTAAAGCAATCTGCTAGAACTTATATGGGTATTAAACAGTATGAATTCCATTTACCTTCACATGCTTAATGCCTTCTTTCTTTAAGTCTGTCGTAGAATAGTAACGAGTTGTGTTTGTCAAATCAATCACCAGACCAAGCTGAAAAAGAAAGTGACAATATACAATAATTAAATCACAGGAATACTAGTTTTGCATAGACAAATGATACCTACACGCATTTTCAATAAAGTAAGGAGAAAGAAATTCCACAAATCACCTTTCTCCCAGCTATCCTCTGGTTATGGATCACTTGCTTAAAAGAGTATCTACTTCCAGGAGGTACATGACTATTGTAAGATTCATTCAAGGGAACTTTTGAAGGAACGATGAATCCTATCTCATGCCCAGAAGGAGGACACTCTAGCCAACCTGTGATCATGGAGAGGCTGTCAAAGAGTCACCCTATTTAAATAATTAGCCTAAAGGAAAAGAAAATGACACATACTAGCTACATGTTTTTCAACAAAAAGACTTTAGAAGCCATTGCTACTTGAAATAAATAACAACCACTGAACGATAAGCATTATTTTCGCAAATGAATATCACCTTGAGGGATCTTGAATCTATCATAAGCTTTAGTATTTCTGTTCTGATAATATTGATCACGAAAAGCTGGCTGAGAGTTATGTGTTGGCTTGTCATATCTCATTCGTTTCCTTCTCTCTTCACGTTCCTGGAACAAAAACATAAGAATATCCATCCTCAGAGTCTCAGGGGCATATAAGAAAAAATATGTGGATCAATTATTAGAGAGATGTCATGCATGATGGTGGCAACTGGCAACATCAATCCATGATGAGTGTAGAAAATCAATAGTACCCTTCTAGCAATTTCAACTGCAGACTCAATCCGGTCATCACGAGACGAATAGTCTTCTCGATGTCTGACATAGGGTTCGTCATCTTCTTCTGGTTGGGGTGAAGCATTGAGATCCATTGTAGCAACCATTCAAGGGCAAATGAAGGGCATTTAACCTAACAACCTCCTTCTACAAGAAGCTGCCTAATTCATGTCTGAGGCCATGAGAAAAAAAAAATCAAAATATAAGCAGCCATAAAAATTGAAGCAAATAAGATCCAAAGCAAAGCAGAGTAATAAGATTCACATAATTTAAGTTTCCTTCTCCAACTTATATCAGTTACCAAAAAGAAGAAGAAAAAACCCTAGAAGCTACGAATCAAACAAAATCTTAACAGGACATTTCAAATTCATCTTCTTCTAGAAAACATCTCGATATCAAATCAGGCGTATGACTAATAAGTGCGAAAACTAAGAACATAAAGCTTTACGGAGAATCAGAAATAACTTCCAGGATTCGTTGAAACGAGAAAGTTGCGTTGATGTCGAGAGAATCAACCTGTGATGGTGGAGGGTGCAGTTTCAGTGCAGTCGCGGGTTCAGTGAGAGAAAAAAATGAAATCGAAACCCTAGAGAGAGAAAATACACGAATGAAACGAGAGAGAGAATTAGACGGAGTCTTCAATATACAAAATATCCTTACTGTTTCAGGTTTTTTTTTACGATTTTATTTATCAGATGGTAAGAAAAATTAGAGTGAAAAATACAATGTATGTACTGTTGTGGAGAAAAAGTACCAAATTATCCTGTTAATGTAATTTTCAAACCAAAAGTAAAAAGTTTACTGTCGGAACAAGTGTTATTCGGACAAGACATGGATCAACAAAACTGAGAAAATTCTATAAACAAAGTGGGTGCGGTTATGTTAGTTAATGGGCCGGTAAAGGCCCAAAAATATAAATAAAAAAATTTGCCGGTTTTCTAACATTTTGGCCTCCGTTTTGGTTCGCCGGTTATCTAACATTTTGATCGTCCTATCAAATTTGCTCTCTGAAAGATTTGAGTTTGAGTATGAAGAATTGAAGAGGAACAGAGGAAAGGGACCTTAGGGTTTCATCAGTTTGTGAGTGTCCTTTTATCAATGGAGTTTGGAGCTTCAGTTGGCTGTTCTTGCGTCAACACAGCAAAACCTTCTCTTCTAATCCCAAAGAAGACAAATTTTACTCTGAGAAGAAGAAATGAAAAATTCTTACTAAGAGTCTCTGCTATTTCTTACAAGGAGTTCGCCGAGTCTGCTCTTGAACTAACTAAGAAGAGGATCGTTCTTGAACCTTCACATCTCCAGGTTTATGCTATAACATTTCGTTAGTGTATGAGATAATTATATAATAAATGAGTTGAGTTTTCAAATGTTCAACATCGTTAGCTGTTGTCTTTCTTTTATCATTTATAAGAGATTTTGGTGAAGTTAGTAATGATCTCACTATACGTAGCTGTGGCATTTTTTAACAGTATATGATCTTATCTTCCTCTTATGCCTAGGTCCAAAGATACAGCTTCTTTTAGGGGTGGGCATAAATCCGAAACTGAATCTGAAATCCGAAAATCGATCCAAAAAATCCGAACCTATTTAGGTGCTAAAACCGAACAGTTTACGGATTAAGTATTTTTCGGATAATTTTGTTTTTTACATAACCGAACCGAATTAAATCGGTTTCTATTCGGATTTTAATATGTTTCACTTCGATTATCCGAAAACCGAAAAACCCGAACCGAATCCGAATGCCCAGCAGCTCCTTTGTTATGAACTGCTTATATACAGCTTCAGATTTGTTTTTTTTTTTTTCTAATAAGCAAACTATTACAGGAAAGGTATAGTAACATTACAGGACTGGATGGTAAAACTCAACTTCAAATGCTTGCTTTCAAATCTTCAAAGATTCGACACATACGAAGCATGGTCATCGAGAATGAAACAATGCTGGTCCTTACCAACAAATGATATATGATTGTTTATAATATAACTTCTATTAACCAAATTGTGTATATAATTTGCAGGTTTTTGATTTTGCGGGTTTCATGAAGCCTGAGTATGATACACCCATCTTCTGTGCTAACTTCTTCACATCTACCAACATGAACATAGTAGTGTTGTAAGCTTATCTTCATGTTTTTGCTTGTTTCATAGTTATACATGAAACTTATTGTATGATCTTCTTTAGGGACCTTAATCCTTTGCATCAGTTAACTGACCAGACGGATTATAAAGAGAAGTATTACAACAACATAATGTCTATATATTACAAATATGCTAAGGTGAGAAAACAAATGAGTAGAAACAACTATGGTTATATCGATATGACTGATCTAAGGTTATTTTTTCTTCAGACTTTTCCATGGGGAGGTAAATTAACTGGTGAATCCATTAAGTTTTTTTCGCCTTTAGTGATATGGACTAGATTTTCATCTAGCCATGAAAAGCATTTGGCTTTGTTCTCTGCGTTTCTCGAATACTATCAGGTATATTCGTTGGTGTATACAGCTAAAAGGTAAGGTTTAAAAGGAAACATGACTAAAGAATCTATCACAGGCATGGCTTGAGATGACAATACAAGTGAAAAAGGAGATGGATCCATCTAAGGTAATAGCCAACTGTGAAGCACAACACAAATACCTAACATGGCGAGCTCAAAAGGTGATGTAGTCTCCTTCTTAGAACAGACTCTATATGTATTGTTAAAAGTTGTTCTTGTTAACAGGATCCTGGACATGGTCTTCTTAAAAAACTAGTTGGTGAAGCAAAGGCAAAGGTATATATATTTATATATTGATCACATTAGTGTTGTCACCACTTAAATTGCAAAAGATGTTAATAAAACAATTTGAACAAAACCAGGAGCTGTTAAGAGATTTCTTATTCAATGGTGTCAATGAATTAGATACAAAAACATTCATTGATTACTTCCCAGAGTACCAAAGAGAAGATGGAACTGTGAGTGACAAAAGAAGTATCATTGGGAAGTCATATGAAACTCGTCCATGGGATTTAACAGGTCAATTCATTGGCTAACTTCTCTACTAGATGTATTCATGTTTTATTATGTGAACAAGTAAGATTTGTATATTGTAAAGTGACACAAGGCTTATGTTTTAACTTGATTAGTCTTCTTTAACCTGATTCAACTGTTTGAGAAATTAAAAAGGTAAATAGTCTTGTCTTGAGAACACTCTTCCAGTGCCAGTAAGGACTGAAAAGTAGGAGACAGCTGATCAGTTGAAACGCAAACGCTATAAAATGCGTCTGGTACATCAGTCTCTGGACAACATTAACAGTTTCTTTCTTTTGAATTCATGGAAGTTAAATAACACTTTTCATGTCCTCTTATGCAGTTTTGTATTTAGCAAACCTTGCAGGTACTAATCCAGTCACTGAAACTCTTGTAAAATATTCTCAAACTCCATAGGACTCTAACACTTCATCTCTCTTCCAATGCAGTAAATGTGGGAGACACTTAGCAATGGATAAAAAATTACACCGAGCTTACCTAAAATTGCCTCTTGCACTAAACCTACACGTTTGTGAAGCTTCTTACCACTCGAGCTGCTCTATAGATGATTCATACTACTCTCTAGTGATTAGAGACACACTTGTCTTGTTTATTGTCTCATCTTGAGGTAAAAATCACAATTACATCAGTCACTTTCTCTTCCGTGGTTGAGATATAGCGACATGTGAATGTTGTCTTCTTTCTATAATTGTGTTCTCTGTTCACGAGATGATTGAACAATGACTTTTTGTTACTTAGTTCACATTGGTCTGTTGCAGTAAACATCAAAGTGAGGTCCTGGTTCTTGCTTCCTATCCAGAAATAGAAAAAAGATGATATATGCAAGCTCAATAAACTACGTTAATTTTGCAATATCAATACGCTCCAAAGCTTCTATGAATCTTTACATAGAAGAAACACAAGAGGAAACGAAAGAAGACACTACTACGTACTACATATTTTACATTACAACACACAAGACCGAAACAAACGTCTCACTACTTCTTGTCTTCTTCAACCCCAACGACCACAATGCTCACTGCACATTCCTCTGGAACAACCACAACTAACCCTCTAACATTGCATACTGTCCAAAGATACAAAGCCAACATTACCCCCAAGACTCCACAAACTGCACCCAAAGCCAAAGCAATAACCACTCTCCATATACACTCACTTCTCACTTGACTCTCTTCCTCCGTGGAAACATCGGCCTTCAAATCTTCACTCTGCGCAAGTGGCGATGGATGAATCAACATCGGATCAATATACCATATTACAAATCTCCATAAATGGAGAAAATGTGGCTTGGAAGAGTTTCCATTGACAGAACTTAAACCCACTATGACTTCACTACCTTTCCAAAGCTTCACCAAGTCGACTGTGAAAAAGAAGAAGGGCTGAATCTCCTTTACTGAACCAGGTTTACTGAAACGAACCATCATTCTCTTTGAACTTTCTTCATAATCAATCATACAGTTCAACCTACCTCCATTGTCAATTATCAAGTTACCCTCAAATGAAATGTTTCTAATATTAGCAGATTCAGGTTTACCAATTAAGATTCTTGCATTGTTTCCTGTCTTGGAGATACTAAACTCAAAAGCAACAACTGTCTCGTTCTTCGCATGTTGTAATAGAAACCCTAAAGCAGAGGAACTATTGTCTTTTTTACTAAACAGACTAAGATCCAAACTACTTGGAACCATTACAAAACCCAAGACATCACCAATCTCATTCGGCATTGAAAACGAGAAGCAAGTCGAGAAAATCACAGAGTTCCTCTTTTTACCTTTGAAAAGATTGATGGGTTTCTTGTAAACAACTCGTCCAACGCTCCCACTCACTGAGTCAGTCAGCTGAATCGAAGAAGTGTCATTGACAAGCTTCGAATCTCCAAACAGAGCAACACTCCTGTCAAAACTCGGAGATTTTGAGAATCCATCAAACAAAAAAGTGTAATTCATACATGTGGTTACATGTATCTCAAACCAAAAGATAAACAGAAAAGATAGGGTTTTGAACATAGCTTAAATGAAAGAGATTAAAAACTAAATAAAACTTGCTCTCTCTGATTAATGGGTTCAGCTTACATAGACGAACTCTTCTCTCTATTCTCCTTCTAAATGGAATTTATGGATTCAAGAATGAATTCTATTTTCAAGAAGAAGCTTTTTATGTTGTCGTTTTATTTGTTTTCATATGGATTTATGTGAATAAAGCAGGGGAAAAAGTTTAAAAAAAAATATTGTCTGCTGGGAAAAAGTTAAATATCCATTAACTCATTGCAGAGACAGGCTACTTTCTAATAACGGCTTTCTCCTGGGCGTTCGGTTTAATCGGTTTGGATAAATCGAATAATCGTTTATTCAACATTTTAAAATAATTCCGAAGTAAACCGATTTGAACCGAATTGCATTTTAATCAGCTCAGTTTTCAGTAAACCAAAAAAACCAAACCGATCGCCCAGGGTTCTAATTTGTCTGAACTGCGAAAATTTCGGACACTCTATTTGTAATAAAACGTTTTATAGTAATAAATCGCTATTTTGTTATGCATCGTTAAGACTTAGGATATGATAGTATCAAAACAACCTAAGAAATAAACCAAACCTTATCCAAAAATGAAAATATAAAAAACAATACCATAAATCTCAATTGACCAAAAACAAAGAAAACTGAAATCAACATTACTACGAACGAAGCAACACTTATAAGCCACAACAAAAAGGTAAGCCTTTATTAAACAAAATCTACTCTTCATCAAACAAACCAAAACCACCTTCATAGTCTTCTTCATCTGATTCTTCAACGACTTTCTTCTCCTCTGCCTTACCAGCAGCTGGAGCACTAGCACCTGCATCAGCAGACACCACTACTGCAGCTACAGCAAACTTGCTTGGATCCTGCATAGCCCAAAGGTTAACCACCTTAAAGAAAACAACACTGCCAAGGTTGAGGAGTAACTAACAGATGGGAATATTTAATGACAAACCTTTAAGAACTCCTTGACCTTCTCTGCTTGAGGGAAAGTGTAATCAGTGGCAACGGCGATAGCTAAAGCATTCTTGTAGGCATTGATGAACATGTGTGGTGCAGCAGCAAGTGTAGGGTAAGATACAGCTAAAGCTAAGGAAGTAACCATGGAGATACCAGAAGCAAACTTCTCAACAAGTTGATCTTCTGTAAGATCAAGAACCTCTGGGCTGAAGACTGAACCATTATCATAAACTGATTGGACAACAAGACCATATGAGAAAGGTCTGATTCCAAGTTTGGCTAAAAGGGCAGCCTCGGAAGATCCAACCTTGTCACCTTGCTTAATGAGCTCGACTGGGGTGATAATTTCGACAGTACCCTTGTTAATCTTAGTTGGGATGTTAAGCACCTAAACATACCAAAACTCATTCAGGTTTCAGTAAAACTTCATAGTTAATATTCAAACATATCCAAGTAAAGCTAATACAATGTATGATTAAACAAACCTGGAAGAAAGATGTTTGTGATGGGTCAAGACCAGTGTTGCCAGGTTGAACAACCACATCAATTGGAGCAACCAAACCAACACGAGCAGGAGCACCAACCTATTCATTTCAATCCAATCACATTGAGAAAATATCAACATTTTTCAAAATCCAACACGCATGATTAAGTATTAGGTATGATCAAAAGCTATAATCAAACAAGATTAAGTGAAATGATTAAGTTTCATAATCAAACCTTGTACTTAGCAACTTCTTCGCTCACTTCCTTGAGGTCACCTTTGGTAAATATCAAACCAACGTTACCCTAAAAACCCAACAAAGAACTATCGCAAATTACAATCTAAATCCTCAACAAGCTACGTAAAAACTCAAACATATTCGAGAAATTGACCTGAAGGAGAGGAAGTAGACTGAGGATTGCAGTGTTTCCTGTGTTCTCAGAGTGAATCCTAACGGAACGCTTCATCATAGTGTTCTTTCCCATTAGCACGATTGAATCTCCACGAAGACCTTTCCTGATGTTCTGGAGCTGAGTTGACCCAACGTTATCGGCCGCAACGACTAAGATCTGAGTGTACTCGTCGATAAGCTGACATAGCTTAGTGTCATAAGCAATCTTCTTCTCAGCCTTGGTTGCTTTCACCATTGTTACTCTCACAGGATAAGACTCAAATTACTACGTCGATGGAGAGAAAAGAAATTAGGGTTTTCGTTTAAAGCTTTATATGGCCGGCGGAATCTAGGGCTTTTTTGTGATTTAAATCTAACGGTTTGTATCTGCTTACTAACTTTTGATCTGACGGCTCTTGTTTTACTTTGATGATAATGGGCTTTTCCCATATTTGAGCCTACATTTAACGAATGTCTAAAACCATTTAACGAATTTGGGCCTACGTTTCTATGTATCACTCAAAGAAGGATATAAAACGACGTCGTTCGATCCGTATAGCAAATTTTACCGTACAAATGCATCCAAAAATGTGGAGAATCAATCAAATGCAATTATTTTTCAAACAAAAATTTTACATTTTGTGAAAAATAATTAAGATTGAATCTCAGGAACAAGTTCATTGATATCAATTTCCACTAGTGTCTCCTTCCCAAACAAAGTAAATCCCACCATTGCCTGAAACCACACAATTATACAAATTAATCAGCTTTTATTACCAACACACAACAAACTACCAACAAATTCTTCATACCTTTGCTGTCTTGTTGTTCACTTTCCTTAAACTACCAACAAATTCAGCAAATGTTCCTGATAAAACTCGCACTGTCGAACCAGCTACAAGTTTCTTCTTCTTCTTCCCCTTTGTTTCAGTAGCTTCTCTTTTTGGTTTAGTTTCTATTACAGTCTCAACAACAAGTTTCTGTGAAGATACTAAACTCTCTTCTTCAGCTCTTTCTGCTTCCTGAAACTCACTATCTGCTTTCTCTTGTTCTTCTTTTGCTTGTTTAACAATAGCTTCCAAATCACTATCATCTACAGGTCTTGGTTTATTAATCTGTCTCTTACTTCAAAATGGTAGATACAAGTCAATATACAAAGACCTTTACATATACATAAAGTGAAAAATATACTATACTTACGTGTTTCCAACTTTAGAACCAATGAAACCACCAACTCCTTCAATGTCTCTTATGAAGTCATGTATCTCTTTGTTTAATATACATTTAATGAAAATACAACCTGGGAATACTGGTTTTGGTTTAACAGATATAGAACCGTTCTTTAGCTTTCTCTTTACTTGAACAGCTGGTGCATAAACCTGGAAAAAAAAAGAGCAATGATACAAGAGTCTCTAAATTTAAAGATCACACAAAAACCCCAAAACTTTTGAAAATTAATTTTATAACCCTAAAATCCAAATAAAAAGTTGAAATTACCGTAAATTCAATTTCAGGGAATTGACGAGCTAGAGCTCGAGCTAAGATTTGAGCAGTCTCTTGACCACGAAGTCTCGAAACCCTAATTACCCACCATTGTGAACCTGACTCAGCCAATGTATCTAAATTCAACTCCTCTGTCCATGACGCATATCGTTTCTTCGGTTTCTTAATTAAACGTTCTTCAACTTCTTCTCGCCAGCTGTATCCTGATTTGCTCTCTCGCCGCTCGTTACGAAGCTGTCGTCTCTCCTTTGCCGTCAGCTGGTGGTTCCCTTCGATGACACAGGCGGAGATAGAGAATTGGCTTGTTTTGATTGGTGTGTATGTAGACGGGATTAAGCTAGTATGACTCCATTGGAGAAGTCCACCTTGCAGCTTCATCATCCCTCTGTTTTTTTCTTCCGGAAAATTTTCAGTTGATTTGTTTTATGATAATGTTTTGGATAATTTTAACCGGGAATAGATGAAACGGTTAACACCAATACCGGTATGAAACTAAACCAGAGTAAAATGTAAGGCCCATTAATTTTAAACAAGGATAGTGACGCTTCTGATGGTAGTTATGGGCCATAATGTAAGGCCCATTAATTTTATCCTCAATAGTATGAACTTTGAAGTCCCTTGATAGCAAAATCATTTCATTATTATCAGAATCTTCTACATCTTACAAATCATGTAGACATAGAGAAATGAAAATTAAAAAAAAAAAAGATACTAGATTTATTATAACCAAGAAAAACAAGAATCTTGGTCAATCACAAACTAAAACACAAAGAGAAATTAAAACACACATTGAAACCAAAAACAAAATCCTCAAAGCTCATCTTTCTTGATAGCGGAGGGACGAACACCTTGACTTAGAAACTCTTTATAATACTTGCCTGATTCTTTCTCGTAACGTGTAAGGTTGTTCTTGAAATCAATGTAGTAAAGTCCAAATCTGTTCTTGTAACCATCTTGCCACTCAAAGTTATCTAACAATGACCATACAAAATATCCAGTAACATTCACTTTGTCGATGCTACAAATATTACACAACATGTTTTATTAGCTTATTCGTTAATATAAATATATATAATTGTTAGTTTATTATATAGAAAAGAAATATGACTTACCAAATAGCTTCTTGCATACTCAAAAGATGCCTTTGAAGATAATATTTTCTATTATGGTCAGCTGTACCAACAGCAACAGAATCTGAAGCACCAAGTTCTTCTCCATAACCATTTTCCATGATCATAATTTCTGGGTTTGCATATTTATCTTTGATATACTTCAAAAGACTTCTAAAACCTCTTGAGTAAACGTTTAATGCAGCAGTCAAAGGCTAAAGAAAAGTGAAAATGTTACTTCATAGACCAATTTTAATATAAGGTTGATAAAAATATATATTAGTCTATTTAAATGCATACCTTGCTACCAATGGTGAAATTTTGAGCATTCTTGTCTGAAAAAGATAGGTTTTGATTTAGTACCAAACACAAACATTTGCCCATGTAGTTCATTTTCTAGTAAAAAAAAAACTTACTTTCCCAGTCAACAAGAGAGTCTTGTTTCCATCTTGGTTTAGTAGGATCTGGCTTCTCAACATGGTTAGCAAACGTTGAAGTATAGTAGTTGAGTCCGACAAAATCAGCTGAGTTTTTCAGTTTTGCTTTCTGTTCGGTCGTAAATTTAGGTAACCTATGTCCAACAATGTCTTTCATGATCTGTGGATAATCTCCAAACGTAGTTGTGTCTAGATGCCTACAAAAAACCAATCATAATATATTATATTAAATTAATATATACTTAAAATGTTAGTGTTACATATATATATATATGAAATACTTACCATCCCAAAATAAAGTCAAGTATACGGTCAATAGATGCACCATCTTGAGAATCAGCAAGGTCATGTGGTTCAAACCAAGCTGGACTATGTGCGATACCGATCTTACCACCTTTACACTATGGTTATATAAACAAACTAGTTATAAACCCCGAAAGAATATAATAATTAGTTTATATATAAGTGATGTATATATATACTTTTTCGCATTGTCGGAAAGATTCAACAGCTTCAGCATGAGAAAGAAGGAGATTGTGAGTGACTAAATAAGCTTCGAATCCTGATCGTCCATCTTGACATTTAGGGTTAACGTAAGAAGAACAACGACCAGGTGCTTTTTTGCCTACGTCATAACCAGCATGTGAGAAGACCCATGGTTCATTGAATGTGATCCAGTTCTTTACTTTGCCACCGTATTCTTGGAATACAAACTCTGCATACTCTCGGAAATCTTTACTGCATTATTATAAAAATAAATTATTATTATATTAATTTTTGATATGTGAATTTATTTGATTTTTCACAATAATAAATATATATATATATATAAGTACTTACACAATTCTTTCACTTAGAAAACCACCATATTCGTCTTCTAAATCTTGTGGTGTGTCCCAATGATAAACAGTAACAAATGGAACTATACCTAATTACAATAAAATAAATATATTAGAGAAAATTATATTTAAATTTTTTATAGTTAAATTGTTTGTATATATAACCATTTTTTAAGAGCTCGTCAATGACGTCATGGTAGAATTGTACACCAGCTTTACTTATTCCCTTCTCTTTTCTCCCATCTGATAAAAAAATATTGTTTTATTTCATTAATATATTAATATATCATAAATTTAAAATAAAACAAATTCAATATAAACTAAATCAAAGTTTATTTACTATATAGTATATATACTCACGAGGAAATATTCTTGGCCATGCAATAGACATTCTGAAGGCATCTGTGTTTAGATTCTTCATTATTTGAATATCTTCCTACAAACATTTTTCATATAATATAAATAAATGTATTAAAAAAACAATTTGGACATATATATATATATGATAAATAATTTTTTCAGAAAATATTAAATATATATACCTTGTAACGATGGAAGAAGTCAACGGCCACATCACCATTATCACCATTACATCTATCTATAATTAAAAATTTAGAAAAATAAATAAATGGTTTAATTAAACCAAAACTCTAACTATAGACACTAACCTGGATATCTTCTACAGTAGATATCCCATAAGGCTGGTCCACGACAAGTTTCATTTATAGCACCTTCGACCTAAAGCCAATGAAAATAACACGTTTATGAAACATAGACTAATACAACAACATCAACATATATATGTCAAGAAGTGTTCATATTATACCTGAAACGCAGCAGTAGCAGTGCCAAATAAAAACCCTTCAGGGAAACTTGCTCGGCTTAGTTTGGTTGATGGTGGACAAACTGGTCCATCAGCATTAGCTTCATAGCTTACGATGGTTAGAACCAAAACCAGCCCTAAGACTGTTAACTTTTGCAAACCCATTTTTAATTCAAGAGAAGAGGTTTAGAATGATTCTTTTACATCTCAAATGTGTTCTTTAAATAGCAATTCTAGTTCAATAATTACTCTTTTTTTTTTAATATTCCCACTATGTCAATTTTATAGATCAAGATCGTGTTTTTGATTATATCTTGACTATTATATGCATTGATATTGGCGTTACCTTGTTAGTCTCATTTATTTATTTTACTAAACAAATATATAGTTATTTTAATATGATCTCATTCATTACTTGATCTATATCGTTGTGTTATTTTTTGTTTATAATAATTTTGAACATATAATATACCGCGTGTCCAACGAGTTCTATATATTAAAATGTTAATTTGAATAAGTCGTTGTGTAACTCAAAAAATATGAAGGTTCCATATATTATAATTTATATGTTTAGTTGATTATTAATAAGACTATTTAATATAAGCTGACATGGTTTTGTTGATTATCCAATAATAAGCCATGGTTTTGTTTTGTTTTTATTATTTTATTTTTTATTGGTCAACGAAACGTGGATTTATTTGTTTCAAATCTGAAAGTATATAATAATTTCTCGTGTTTAACGAGCAATATTAAATGCAACTATATAGTTCATGCAATGAATTTGTCATATAGATCTAATTTTACTAAAAATAATAGTTTGTTGAAAAGAAAGAACATCTTATATTAAAACATTTAATATGTTTTCAAATATAACAATTGCTGGTTAAAGAATTTATCATGTTTGGTGAGAGACCATGAATATCCTATTACAAATTTTTGATAATTAATAATATAAAATAAAATGTAATATTAGCAAGTTCTTGATTATAAAAATATTAAAAATATAAAAATGTAATAGTAAACACCATTCATTTTGTAGCTTAAAAATCAACCTTATAGCTAACGTAATATGATTTTTACTAGCTACACAAGTTTAATACAATTATGAAACTTAAAAATATATTATAAGCAAATTTAAAAAATATTTACAGGACTAATTTGAATCGTACGTCATCATTTTCTTTGGATTCATATGCAGAAAATAAAATAAAAATAAAATTATGAGTTAGGTAGTCCCAGTCGTGCTACATATACTTTTATTAAGTTATTAACAATAATAAGTGTGACAAGCTGCTGACTTATTGGTTGCAATAATGTTTAATGTGTTCGTATTCTCTTATGAATCTTTAATAAGTTGATGCATGTATATAATACCATCTAGACCTGACTATTCAACATCTGTTAGATTAATTAACATGTTAGATGTATCTTATGCATCTCACAATCTCTCCATCTTTGGTCTTGAAGTGTTTCAGATGTTGTCATTGGTTCGACTTCATTGCTGGTTTTGGTGGAAGATATAAGAAGCTGTATTTGGGTTTGGGTATAGTGATACTATCTTTTGAACGGGTTTGCATTTTTCTGGTGGGTTACAGGCCGGTGAGGGTGGTGGTGGAGGTGCTCGTGCGTAGCCTTTCCGAGGAAGAGATGGTATTTTGTGGAGGATGTGTGGGTCTTGGAGACGTGGCTGATATATGAATTTTCATACGAGGGATTATATACACCCATTTATATAAGTAAGAAAATGTAGCGATAAAATATATATTTAGTGACAAAAATATATAATAATTATGTGACATAAAAAGATGTAGTGATTGTAGTAGTGATCATAGGAATTTTTATGATTTTTTCCTTAATATCATATATATTAAAGTTTTCCCCAGTGTATAACATTTAAACACTGACCAAAAACTAATGCACTATATAATTATAATTATATAAAGTAAAATATTATGGATTTTTATCAGTAATTAAAGTGGAATTATAGTTAAAAGTAAAACAACCATATAATTAATTGATTTTAAAAGATTATTGATTTATTAATTTTCTAAAGAGTTTTGTTTATTTAAAAAAGTTAAGTTAAGGAAACCAATGGGTAATACATGGTATTTATTTTATGTTAGTTGTAAATATGATGTACATATAATTTTAAATACATAGATTGTAGGGTTTTGAGCTAATTTAAGATTTGGCGATATAACCAATGAAACAACTTTAACCGGACGGTTTAGATTAATTTAAAAATCGAATTGGGTTGGTTTAATTGACGAAGTTGCCAACGAAGACCAGCAGGTCCAGCACATGATCCCTCATCCTAAAATCCTCTGCATCATCATCATCATCAGCTTCATCGCTGGTCTTTCATAATTGAGGAATCTATTTACCTTTTTTGCTTCCTTCATATACAAACTCAAATAGATTTCAACGCACCGTTCTGTTTCTCTTTCTTCGATTTATTCTTTGCTGGAGCTCGTAGGGTGGTGGTTTTAGTGATCTGATCCGCGGTGGAGATATGGCTTCTAACGATCCTAAAAAAAGCGGTGGTGGCGGTTTCCTCGCTTCTATTGCTTCCTCGATCTCCAGTTTGGGATCTGCTATGACCAAATCAGTTAACGGGTAAGGTTTTTGAGATCGTTTTTCTTAAACCCGGATCTGCCACTTAGCTAGATTCGTAATTTTGATTCGAAAAATGGAAACTTTTGGTATCTTAAACTGGTTTTTGCTTAAAGTTTTGCTCTTTTAAACAATTCATTATGTTTTGATTTGATTCTCAGTTTGGTTGGCTATGAGGGACTTGAAGTTATCAATCCTGAAGGAAGCACAGAAGATGCAGAGGAGGAAGCAAGCAGAGGAAGATGGAAACAAGAGGTATAGATACTACTGCAGCTTAAACCTAACCCTAATTGTTTATCATAACTATTTGATCTATAATCATCTGATAAACATAAGCAATTCTCAGGATCGTGATGGCTATTGGAAGATGATGCAGAAGTATATAGGATCAGATGTTACATCAATGGTGACCCTTCCTGTTATTATTTTTGAACCAATGACAATGCTCCAGAAAATGGCAGAGGTTTGTTCTTATCCCATCTTATGATTGATTTGGTTCATCTCTGAATCCAACAATAACTGCTTCTGTTTCTTACAGTTAATGGAATATTCACATCTGCTAGACATGGCAGACAAAACAGACGACCCCTACATGCGCATGGTCTATGCTTGTAAGTACATCTTCTTGATTCCTGCTATGATTAGTATGTGTTTCGTGTAGCTAAGTTGTGAAATTGATCTTTAACAGCATCATGGGCTATATCTGTGTATTATGCTTACCAGCGAACTTGGAAACCATTCAATCCAATCCTCGGTGAGACTTATGAAATGGCCAATTACAATGGTGTTAACTTCATTTCTGAACAGGTCAGCTACCTAACTAATCGTCATCGTTCTTTTGCTGCTTAACTTCTCCTAGTTTCTTGATACCAATGGGTTTGTTTTCAGGTCAGCCATCACCCACCAATGAGTGCTGGTCATGCTGAAAATGAACATTTCACATATGATTGTACTTCAAAACTGAAAACAAAGTTTCTAGGCAATTCTATCGACGTTTACCCAGTAGGAAGGTAACACAAGCTACTGAATTCAAACTCTTTATTTGTATTATTATATATACTGAATCTTAAATGCCATGAATCTATGGTGCAGGACAAGAGTGACACTTAAAAGAGATGGAGTTGTTCTTGACTTGGTACCTCCTCTTACCAAAGTTCACAACTTAATCTTTGGACGAACTTGGGTCGATTCGCCTGGGGAAATGATCATGACAAACTTGACTACTGGTGACAAAGTCGTGCTTTACTTTCAACCATGTGGTTGGTTCGGGTCAGTTCCCTTCAATGCAGCCTCATCTTCCTTATTTGTTTCTATTGAAAGCTAAAGAAGTGTGTATTCATGGTCTCTACAGATCTGGTCGATATGAAGTGGATGGATATGTCTATAACGCCTCTGAAGAGCCTAAGATACTCATGACAGGTAAGTGGAACGAGTCCATGAGTTATCAGCCGTGTGACGGTGAAGGTGAACCTCTCCCAGGCACCGAACTAAAGGAGGTTTGCGAAATCTCTTTGTCATCGAGTTTATTTCAAAAACTTTGATGAGACATTCTAATTTCTAACACTGTCATTTGTTCATAGGTCTGGAAACTCACTGATGCTCCAAAGGATGACAAATACCAATACACACACTTTGCTCACAAAATCAATAGCTTTGACACCGCCCCAAAAAAGCTCTTGCCATCTGATTCACGGTTACGCCCTGATCGTTACGCACTTGAGATGGGCGACATGTCCAAATCTGGCTATGAGAAAAGCAGGTATGTTAACAAAAACTTGGTCTTTAGGATCATAGATTGAAGTAAAGCTAATTAAATTGATATTTGGTATAAAGCATGGAAGAGAAACAGAGAGCTGAAAAGAGAACTCGTGAAGAGAAAGGCCAAAGCTTTAGCCCAAAATGGTTTGATATAACAGAAGAAGTCACTCCTACACCTTGGGGTGATCTTGAAGTTTACCAATTCAATGGGAAGTACTTAGAACATCGTGCAGCTGCTGATAACTCTGAAGATAACACTGATCCTAAGTCAATCCAGTTCAACCCATGGCAATTCCAAGATCTGTCTATTTAAAAATGTAATCCTCTCCAATCCAAAAGACAAAAAAAAATCAAATCTTTATGGAAACAGATGTTGTAATTCTTATTCTCTGATAGTTACAACAGACTTTTTCTACATCTGCATTTGCCTTTTATTTTATTCAAAAATCTGTCTTTGATCCTTATTGTCATAGTTATCTTCTTCTCCTCCTCCTTGGTGATTGATCTCACTCTCACCAAACCATCATGGAGGATGGAATCCAGATCAACCAAGAGGATTACAGAAACTCTATATATCTTAGTGTCGGAAACCATTATGTGGTGAAAAAGTATGACACGTTGCAGAATTTTGTAAGAACGAAATGGATCTAAAAACAGAGCACATCCACAAATTAAAAGACTCATCCTTCGTCTTTCTCTTTGCCAAAAATAAAATAAAAAATGGCGAGTTCACTTCTCAGCTCAACGACATTATCATCCTCTTTCTTACATGTTCCTCGGAAGCTCTCGGTTCATGGCCATTCCCCAAGCCAAAGATCTCTCTGGAAACAATCGTCTCTTCGTGTTTTCGCTGCAAAACTCCCTCAAGGGGTAAATATTATATAGCACTCTCAACATATCAAATCTAAGTTTGCATTTTTTTTATAAATCATAATTGTCTTTCTGTGTAAAATTGTTGTTTGGAAGATGATAGTGCCAAAGAAAGAACCGGAATTCAAACCAGCTTTTCTGGGATTTACATATACAGCTGAGATATGGAACTCTAGAGCTTGTATGATTGGTCTCATAGGATCTTTCATTGTTGAGCTGGTGAGTTTCAATGACTATGGAAAGTTATTATATATATATAGTGAAGTTTAACTTAAAACAGAGGTTTGTCTTTTTCATATTTTTCCAGATTCTGAACAAAGGAATACTTGAACTGATTGGTGTTGAAATTGGAAAAGGGCTTGATCTTCCTCTCTGATTTTCATCATCTTCTTCTACCAATCTGGTCACCGTAATCTTTACAACTTTGTATGAAACAAAAAGAAAATATGAAAGCCGTTAATTGTCTTACAATGATGTCTTTTTTTCATATGTTAAGTGGTATGTATATTAAGCATAATCAGCTTTTGAGTTCTGTATCCACAACCTAACACTTGTTCCTTTTTGAGGAATCCAAAGAAAAATATGAAAACTTACATCTAAACCGATACCATAATTTTCAATAACTGATGTTCTTGATTCAGTTAACAATGATGAGAGATTTATCTAGCAGAGTCTGGTTACGGCCTTAGACAAGTACACATGTAGTCACCGCATGGACAACAAATACAAAGAAGACCTTGTAGTTAGTGTGTCCAACATAGTTGTTGATCCAAATACAATGGTGGTCCTTCTCCTTCAAAGCAAAGACGACTGGTTTAACATAATATTGCATAGGTTTGGGTGATTTGATGTTCACCTTAGCAAGAACACATAGGTGTTTAGTAGAGCATACCATTCTTAGCACACATCTTTTGCAAATTCAACAATGGTGAGCTCGCTGAGGTTTGAAATGTAAACACTTCTGGCAATACCCTCAAATCTCCTCCCTGCAAATGACATAACCTTGGATCTGAAGGTTTAGCGAGTTTGTAATTAAGCCCAATAATGCTTAATTAATTGGGGTTGAGCTTTTACAGGCCCAATAACATGGAAGACAGCAAGACCCGTCATCGTCTTCGCTTCTCTCTTCAGAAGTCGACGAGGTTTAAGATATTTTAGAGAATGTTATAGTAGCTTCGCGAATAATCTCAGGTCTTTTATAAAACCAAACCAGCGAGTAGCCGACAATGTCCTCTTAATTATTATTACAAACAGAAAAGTTTTGGTTTTTGGTAATCTCTCTCTTTCTTCACTTCCAAGCTAAAAGCGTTCTGAAATGGCGAAAGACGGACCCAACTGGGATGGATTGCTTAAATGGAGTCTCTCTCACGCTGACGGTACCCGACCCACTCGTCAATTGAGGTACAACCTTCATTTACAGTTTCTGTTTCGTCATTAGATTGGATTGAGATGCTTCGTGTGTAGTTTACATAGATTTGTATAGCTGTGATTTAGCTTTCACGTGCGGAGATGAATCTTGTGAGTTAATTCAAATCTGGGTCTGTTTGGTGTTGTTTGATGTGACAGTGAGGAGGATCGAAAATGGTTTATGGAAGCTATGCAATCTCAAACTGTAGATGTAGTCAAGCGTATGAAAGAGATTACTTTAGTAATGCAAACACCTGAACAAGTTTTAGTGGAGCATGGAGTAACACCTGAAGATATCCAAGGTGTTTAATTTGGTGTTAATGTCATATAATTTACAATCTTGTGGTGATGGTACTAACTGAGTCTTATTACTCTGATAGATATGTTGGATGAATTGCAAGAACACGTTGAATCGATTGATATGGCTAATGGTAAAGTATCTTTCTTTTTTTGTTTGTTGTCTTCTTCTGCTGTGGTTAGCTCAGTTTTGAGTATTGCTTGTGTAGATCTTCATTCGATTGGAGGCTTGGTTCCTCTTCTTGGGTTCCTTAAAAACGATCATGGTAATATTCGTGCAAAAGCTGCTGATGTTGTAAGTACAATAGTTCAGAACAATCCTCGAAGTCAGGAACTAGTTATGGAAGCTAATGGCTTGGAGTCACTGCTCTTGAATTTCACTTCAGACACAGATATTCATGCTCGAACTCAGGCTCTCGGCGCTATATCATGTAAGTCCGGTTTTTTGATATATTATAGTAATAGTAATGATTGAGATGATCACAACCTTTCAATGTGGCTTGTAGCGTTGATTCGCCATAACAAGCCTGGAGTAACAGCTTTCAAGCTTGCCAATGGTTATGCTGGGTTAAGAGATGCTTTGGCATCTGATAGTGTGAGATTTCAAAGGTAATTGCTCTGCGGATTTCTTCAAACGTTGGAAAATTCTTGAACTGTTGCTTCTTTCTAAATTCTTCAGGAAAGCTTTGAACTTGTTGCAATATCTACTGCAAGAAGATGATTCAGATTGCAATATTGCTACTGGACTCGGATTTCCCCG
>KE159161.1:74183-86540 GCA_000411055.1 Leavenworthia alabamica | reverse complement strand
CCTGGGATAGTCACGACCAACTTAGTGGACATGGTTGGACATTATCGATAAGAGATAAATTACTCCTTTTGGGTTTGAAATGTACTCGAAAAAGTTTAACGCCGTTACATGCCGAGTTTGACTCACTTCTATGGGCAATGAACTATTTGAGTGGCTTGGGTTATAAAGAAGTTAACTTTCGCACCGATTGTAGAGATTTGATATTGATCCTGGAGTCACCGGAGGATTGGCTAGAATTTGCAACGGAAGTGGACAATTTTAAATCATTTAGAGCATTTTTTACAAGTTTTTCATTATTTCACATTCCAAGAACTTCAAATGTTTGTGCGGATTTACTCGCTAAGAGAGCTCGTGCTCGTGGTATTTTATTTTCCTATGTAAACTCTCAAACTCCGGATTGGTTTACTTACGAAGAAAACCAAATCCTAAGATCTGAATAAGATTAATTTTTTGTTGGAAAAAAAAAAAATGCAATTAATTGATAGCTATCCAAAAAAGGAAACCAATATTCACATTTCAATCTTTATATTATATATATAATATAATATTTGTGGCATAGAAATTAGCATCTATGAATGAAAATAGAATAGGTGTAGGAGTACCAAGTATGTGATAGTGTAGGACCTAATTGATTGTTCATTCAAATACCCTAGCGAAGAGGAAACAATACTATCCATGAAGCTTACTTGTGATAAATGCTCTCTACTTGAACTTGAACTGCTGCTGATGAGACTTGCGTCTTTCGTATCACTTCTTCTTCTTATCATGTCTTATTCCATAATTAATTTAGATTGATCAAACCTTTTACCTTTTTATTCCGTCAATAGAATTACAATAATAAATAAGGTGGATTATGTGGCGAAATAACAACTTCAAAACATGAAAGATGATAAAATAAACCTATCGAGAAACTTGGAGAAAATTTAAGAGCTGTCAATTATTTGGAAACCAACACGTTTTAGTTTTGTGGTACGAACCAGTTGGTTTAACTCGTTTTCTAACCTACCCGTAAACATAGAGATGTCCAATTTGGTTTAAACCGGACCAAACCGTATCCAAAAATTGACAAACGTTGAATTACGGTTTGTCCAATTACACTTGTTTTTTTTGTTTGTTAAGTACATATGAAGAACAAAGCATGAGAAGAGTATTAAAAAGGAATCATTCATCGTGGCCTAAACCAAACTAAACCATGAAACCATTCGGTTTAATTCAATTTACGCCTACACCTAAATGAATATGTCATGGCGTATGGTTTCTGTACGTTTTCCTAGCACCCTTAGATACATGGCAACATGACGTTACCTAAACCGAACCTAACCAATCCATTACAAAAAATGGATGAAGCTAAGAGACAGCTACTCATAAGTCTTAACTCTTTGACGTTGCCACTTTAAACCTCATTACACCTTATATATACATAGTATTCTTGCTCATTATAATCTTCATCTCATCATCTTGATCTAACTAAGTATCCTTTCTTAAATATCTATAATACAATCCTCAAAAAGAATGCGCGATACAACATGGCTCTCGCGACTTGGCCTGGCTATGAGAACTGCCATGGCTTGCCTCATCGTGAGCTTAACCACTTTGTATGGTCCCAAACCAATAAGAAACTTGACAACGTTTCCAGCGTTTTCTTACCTGACCACAATCCTTATCTGGCTCTCTGATGCTGAACCAACTTATGGCGAAGTACTCAAGTGCTGTTTTGATGTCTCTTACGCCACTTTTCAGACAATAGCTATTGCGCTAGTGAGTGTCTTGGTTGTTGGACCAGCCTCACTAGGACATGTCTTGGTGGCTCCTGTTGCTGTAGCTGTAGCTTCATTCATCGTGGCTTTTCCAGTGTCATCAAGTCTTCTGACTAAACGTATTGCCTTTGGGCAGATTGTGGTTGTCTTTGTGACTTTTGTGGTTTTTAATGGAGAGATGGCTCATGTGCTCATGCTTCCTGTTCATGTTGCGGCTAGTACAGGACTTGGAGCTGTTGCTTCTCTTATCGCTGTGCTTCTCCCTCTTCCAAGGCTGGCTCAAAGTCAGATGAAGAAGGGTTGCAAATTATATGCTGAAAATGCTATTGAGAGGTTGAACTTGTTCGGTGACGTTATGATGGCTAGAGACAACACCACAGCTCAGGTTTTGATCACACAGGCTACTTCCTTGTCTGCAGCAGCAAGAAACACACTAAAGAACATCAAAATCCACCATGTAAGCCTAACTTTCTTCGCAAAATTGAACATGATCATCTGCTAAATACTGGGATTATTTTTGCTTTGGCATGATCATCTGTTTCTAACACATCTATTCTATGGTAACAGGAGAGTACAGCATGGGAGCGACCAGATACAAAATTCTTGAGAAGTAAGCAGAAGCATTTGGATCCTGAGGAGAAACTGCAAGCAACAGAGTTTCTAATGAGGGGACTGGAGATGGCTTTGGGCTCCTGTAATTCCTTCCCTCTAGGCATGAGCCGCGATGAACTAACAAGTCTTTTAGAAGCTCCCAGAACACATCTCTCTTCCGAGTCAGCATCAACACTCAAGTCCCAGGAAAGTCTAAAGTGGAATCTTGAGGTTGGTTCTCTGACTACTGCAGCTTTACCGGTTTGTTTCTTCCGGTACTGTGTTGAACTCTTCAGAGGTGATTACAAGAAATGCATAAATAGGAGTAACCCCGAAGAAGAACCTCACCCAGACAACAAACGATTGTCAATGACCAAAAAGGTTTTGGACATTCTCTGTGTCTGGATGGCCAGAGAAAAGTTTATTTTTGCATTAAAGTGTTCGGTTTCTCTAGGCCTCGCGGTTCTGTTTGGTATAATGTATGATAAAAAAAACGGGTATTGGTCAGGGCTAACTGTAGCCATTAGCCTTGTAACTGGTAGGCAAGCAACACTAACAGTAGCAAATTCTCGCCTGCAAGGGACAGCAATGGGGTCAGTCTATGGTTTATTATGTTGTTTTGTTTTCCATGGACTAGAAGAATTCAGGTTCTTACCTCTGCTCCCTTGGATAGTCATCGCCGTCTTCATGAGGCACAGCAGAGTCTATAGCCAACCTGGAGGAGTCACAGCTGCCATTGCAGCATTGTTAATACTTGGAAGGAGAAATTATGGAACTCCAACTGAATTTGCAATCGCTCGAATTGTTGAAGCTTCAATCGGGTTGCTCTGTTTTGTCTTTGGAGAGCTTCTTGTCACCCCTGTGAGAGCAGAAACTCTTGCAAGAACCGAACTATCAGACTGTCTTGATGCTCTTTTAGGTTGCATCCAGTCACTGGTTCTTTGTTCTGAGCAGAAGAACCAGAAAATGTCAGCGGTTGCTGAACTGAGAAAAAGGCAAGCAAAACTCAAATCTCATGTTGAAGCACTAGAGAGGTTAATAGCAGAAGCCATCACAGAGCCTAATATTCCTTTCCTCCGCCCACTAAACGCAGTCAGTTACAACAAGCTTTTATGTTCTTTCTCAAATATATCTGATCTTTATCTCTATGTTTGTAATAACCTCGAAAACCTATCTGGAGTTCAACCAATGTTTCCTTGGGACCACATCACTCATAACCTGAAAGCCTTCCAGGAAAAGCTTCACTCTTCGGTGAAATCAATAGAAGAGATCGCTTTAACCAAGTCTCAAGCAAGACTTCCAAAGAAGTTGCAGAAGAGAAAGATATGCCATGATGTTGAAGCAGGAACAACATCAAACGACGACCACACAAACATAGAGTTGGGTCCAAGCCAAGATGATGCTGAGAGGTTTTTGGTTTCTTTTGTAATGCTATTGAAGGAAGGAACTGACAAGACAAGTCGTAACACAACTGAAGAGGTGCTCGAGAGTAAGACTGCTCTATGTTTAAGCAGTCTAGGTTTTTGCATTAGCAGATTGATGCAAGAAACAATATGTATTATGACAGAAGTAATACATACATCTTGATTTTAAAACATCTCCTGATAATGTTAAGTAACTATAGCACAAAACAATATGTGAGAAACATTGAATGTACAAAATATTAATGTAATACAGGAACATATATAGTAAAATGAGGCAAATTCTTTCACTTGTGTGACAAAAGACAAATGAAAGAACACAGGTCTCATGGTTGGTCATGTATCAATGAACATGTAAACTCAAACAAACATAGATAGCAACACTTTCACCAACCTATTCAGATTACCCTCACAGCCGAGTAATGGGGTATTATATAACATGCAAAACCCATAAATTGCTCTAGAAACAAGCCTTTAATATAGTAAACTACAAAGTATAGTAAGAAAGATTTATCCAGCTAAAACCAAACATCAAAAGAGTTTTAACATTTCCTTAAAACATTCATTACATGTTGATTCTGACATATCAAAGTAGTGTTGTAGAAACTAACAAAAGTTACAAAACATTGATTGAAAATGGAACCTCATTTTCTATTCGAATTTAGGGTCATCAGCCATGACGAAATGGTAAGCTATCACCAGTATGAAAATGAAGATTCCCAGAAAATTGGCAAAGAAACCTAGATCTTGATCGTCAAACATCTGTAACAATACAATTAATCAAAGGATAATATTAGAATAAAGAGATAAGCTATAGCATTCATCTAAAACCAACCTAGATAAGGAAAAAAAAACGATTGACTTTAAAGTCCATTCTCAGCAAGACAGATCTTGTAGAAATCAACCCAAATCAACTATTTTAAAATACTATAACTCTGAATTATACTCTAAATCATCCATAACATAGCCCAAAAAACCACATTGATCAAATCTGATAGCAGCAAAAAGCTTAGCTTAGATCACAGTGTAATACCTAGGAGATAGAATTATGCCTAAGATCTACTTATCCAAAATTGGACATACAAAGAACTCTTAATAAATCACCGATGATTACCTTCAAAAGCGCAGTGCAGAAATTTTCGTGAAATAAAATTCTGGAGAAGCAGAGAACTGGAGAAGCCGTGAAATGTGCTGTTGACCAACTATGAAGTCGTTGCTGAAGCAAATGAAACAAACGACGACGTTTACATAACTAAAGCAAACAAATTCAATCTCGAACGACGTCGTTTTATTTTGTTAACTGTTGTAACTGATACATTGCATTAATTTTGATTGGTTATTGTGGTTTAGTTTGGTTAATAATACCGGTTTCGTACCGATGTCAATAATGTCATACCAAGAACTGGATCGAATTAAACTTCTTGAAACGGGAAAAAACGAAGACATGCAATTACATAGAAACTGAGACATCATTCTTGTACAAAGTAGTAACCAATTCTTTTTTTAATTTACAATTGAACTGAGAATAGTGTTTCTCCACGAACGTGAACAGATCAAAGTCATTCTTCAGAGTTAAATACATTCTCTACCTTAAAAGCTAAAAACAAGAAAGAGACGAGTGAAACACAGATCATAACAAGTAACACAATAAGCATTGCTTGCAGTGATATGTAAGGGCTTAAGAAGAACACTATCGCTATTGCTGCACTCTGCCACATTTTTAGCTGCGCAAATGCTCCTTCCTGTTTCCACAAGTACAACAACAACAAAAAAGAAGAGAAGGTTTATAAGATCATGTCATCTTTTTCAATGAATATGAATAATAATTGATGTTTGTGATATTTAACCGTGTCATGTTTGAAGAGTAATGCAAGCAGAGCACTGATTTGAGTGTTTAATATACCATCACCAATTCCTAGTATAGCTGCCATTATAAGTGGGTAAGCAATGCCAAGTGTTCCACTAGTTTCCCTGTATTATCAAATCACCATAGCTTTAGCTTCTTCAAAAACACTTGTAGGTTAGGTGGTGATGGTTAAAAGTCACAAACCTGTACCCAAGAAGAAGCCAGAGAAATACAGAAGCTTGAGCAACAGATCCAACAGAAACAATGATAGTGATCGATGACAGACCAGATGTAAACCGTCCTACCGTTATTGAACACTAAAACAATTACAGAAGAGAAAAAAAGTAAGGATTAACCTCATTAAACCATGTCTATGAAACAAATCATCATCTGAAACTTACAACTGCATCAAAAGCTCCGTAGACAGCCAATGCTCCACCAACACCTGCAACACCAATGGCTGGTGCAACAACTTCCTTTGTAAACTCGGCCCTATAAACAGGACAACACAGCTTGCTTCATTTATGTTATCCTTATAATGACACAATGGTATGAATTCATTTATACCAAACAAATGCTTGTTGCAATCCGGAATATGCAAGAAGTGGGACCATCAGTAACATCCGTATGTCGAGTAAAGGAGTGATTATCATCCTTGGAATAGAAACCAAAGACTCAAAGAAGCTCACAGAAGAATCCAAAGTTTCTTTTCCATCTTCTCCGTCAAGTTTTCGAATGAAGAACATTAGTATTGTTCCTAATGTCATACTAAAGAGAAACACTGATAACAATAAGGTTGTGCCAACGGTGCTTCCTTCCTGCAGTCATATCAAAAGGGAGAAACAATGGAGCTCTGCCCAACTGTAATTGTGGTTTTCTGAGTCTGCTAATTAACCTTATAAATTATACATTATCATAATGAATGAAATTAAACGATAGCAACCAAAAATGCATCCTATAAGTTGCTGGGACAAGACAGCAATGCATACCTTTCCATCTTTCAGCAATGCAAGTGTAATGAGATTCCCAAACAGCTACAAAAAGATTGAAGTGGAACATGTCAGAAGAAGAATTTAGAGTAAATAAATACAAGATTCTTATAGGTAAGCAAAAAAAGAAAGTATATTAAAGCAAGTATGTACCTGGTGGCAAGCAAACATAGCCCAAAATTCTCCATTGAAAACACCTATTACTGAACCTTCAAGCACATCATGTTCTTTAGCATGATTTCTTGCAATTGATGTAAGGTATGTTCCCTGATGCAGTCAAATACAATTATATATCCACATGAATAACACTAAAGAAAACAAAGAGTATTAAGTATACCTGGCCAACCCATATTATTGAAGCTGCAAATCCAAGGTATAAAGAGGCTGGTACCATAGTAAACCTATAAACAATAACCATATATCAAAACATATGTGTGAAAGAGTAAAAGGATTCAAACAGATGAAAATATTCTATAGACAAAAGAAACAAGAGATATCAACCATGATGGCTTCAGATTCGCAGCGACAAAGAGCCAATACCCAGTAGTTCCTAAAACAAGAGCATTCTTTGATCCCATTAACCGGACAACCAAAGATGCAACCATGGAGCAAAACATGAAGGATACATACAATATCCCTAAAGAGATTGTTCCCAAATCCTGAAAACAATCAAAACAAGTATCTCACAGACTAACACACACAAATGTGGCTGTAAAATACATCGAACTAAAACAATTTAGCCTCTCAACTTAATTTTTAGATAATAGTCTCTGTTTCTAAATTCAGATTCCTCTCAAGATCAATCAATACAAAATGAAAGCATAACTAAACCCTCTCAAAAATCATAAAATTTATCAGATAATCTACAACACCTTATTAACGGTGGTTTCAAGGTTCTGAGCAGCACCATAGGCGAGGAAGATTAACAGAAAGGAGATGCTGAGGATATGAACATCCCTTGTGTAGCTCTTTCCGGTTCTTATTATCTTCCGATCCTCACTAGAGATCAACGGCACCTCCTCGTCCTCTCGAGAATCCATGGCGACACAGATGAGGGATGCACAAAAGTCAACCCTGTGGAGAGATACAGAGCTACAAGTAATGGATGCCTGGACGAGTCGTTTCACTACAATCGATGTCAGAACTGATGATGACTTGATTGCTGTTCGGTTTATTTTGTTCGGTTAATTTGAAATTTCAGTATTTTTTTTACGTATCGTCTACGTGGCCTTATCATGTTCGTTGATAGAAAGATAATCTACGGTTGATTTAATGAGAAAATCCGAATTAAATATTAATCGTGGGGTCCTCTAATAGGCCTTGGCCTTTTTAACAGATCACACTTTCCAGTTTCCAACTGATTTGCTTGCATTTTCTTTTGTTCCGCCTCTACCATTGGGCCTTAGCTAGAAGAGAAACTGATACACTTCTATTTATGTGTGATGAGGCCCATTAACTCTATGAATAATAATAAATGAGGGGGTTGATTTAAACGGCCCAATAAGGAGGAAACTCGAGGGCTTTTGTTTATATCTCATCATCATATATAATGCCCCATTCTTCAGAAATTAGGGTTTCTGAATCTCAAATCCAACAGCGCCGAAGTTGAACAAACACAAATCAAGCTCACAATGGGTACCTCTTTCAACGTTTGAAATGGATTTTTTTTCCTAGGAAGATTACATCTAATTAATCATTTGTTTCGTTTGGTTTTTTTATAGCAAGGATCAAGGTTCACGAACTGAGGGAGAAATCGAAGACTGATCTTCAGAACCAGCTTAAGGAGCTTAAAGCTGAGCTCGCTCTCCTCCGTGTCGCAAAAGTCACCGGAGGGGCTCCAAACAAGCTCTCTAAAATGTACGTATTATTAACATTTTTCTCTAAATTAAATATCTACATTTTATATTATTTTATTTCAATTTTGTTCAGTAATAAGTTATCTCCTTGCTAAGTTCAAATAATGTAATCATCACATGTGAATATATTTTTGATTCTTACAAATTTTACCTGATTTTGATATTTTAACCTCATAAAAATTACAGCAAGGTCGTCCGTAAATCAATAGCTCAGGTATTGACAGTAACTTCTCAGAAGCAAAAGTCTGCTCTAAGAGAAGCATACAAGAACAAGAAGCTTCTTCCTCTTGATCTCCGTCCCAAGAAAACACGTGCTATTCGTAGACGCCTCACAAAACACCAGGTCTCTCGATCAACCATTTGTTATCACAAAACTCACTATGTGTATTTGTGTTCTTATATGGCTTGTTCTTGGAATTTCAGGCCTCTTTGAAGACTGAACGTGAGAAGAAGAAGGAAATGTATTTCCCATTAAGGAAGTACGCTATCAAAGTTTAAAATTGATTAGCTTATGTTTTTTTTTTTGACGGATAATACTTGTTTTTGTTCTTCACTTGTGTTACTGTGTCAAACAATTTCAGATACTAGTTATAATTGGTTTTGTTTTGAAATAAACTTTTGTCTTCAACTCTTGATTCATCGTTAGTTTAACTGTTGTGACACGACAGCGACAACTATTACGAGCTTCATGTCTTGGCGAACTAATTGCTTAAATCATAGCAATATGAGTTCTTTGTAGTCGAATTATACATCTAAAGATGGGTTCGGGATATTAATACAAAGAAAAAGCAGAGAACTACTTTTTTTGTTAACATTATTTTCAGTATATAATCTATACAATATTTTTTCTTAAAGTAAAAAATGAGAAAAAGATTCGACCACAGTGGGAGTCGAACCCACGACCTTTTGATCCGAAGTCAAACGCGCTAATCCACTGCGCTATGCGGTCTTTGTGTAAACTGTAGATTATATAGTTATAAGTATATGAAATTAAAAAGCATGAACTGTGTTTATACGGAAATGTCATTATTTGTTCGGATTTGAACCGCTGTCGTTTCATAGCATTAGCACTAATGTGCGGTGATTGGAAGTTGGTCGGGAGGGAGGGGAAGGTTCTGCCACCCGGTCGAGTGTTTCAGATAGTTTTTCAGTTGGGGATTCGATAGTCCATTCAGAAGAGTGTTGTGTCGGAGAGACACGTGGCGCTCTCCGCCGTCCTGACTAAGACATGACTTGGCTCCATTCAACAACAAATCCCCTTCTGACCTTACGAACCCAGTTTCCAGGTTTCTCTTTAGCTGCCGCCTAGCCACCAAACCAAAAATAAAACATAACGTTAATTATACAATATTATACCAAAGAGAATAAAGTATTTCAGAATACAATAATTTAAGAACCTAAAGAGTACATGCTAATCATTCGGACTTCGGAGACTGAATCAGAGGTTAATCGAATTTATGCTATCTGATCGATCGATAATATTGGTGATTATACATCTATATTCATGTTTGTTTCAAATGTAGTGTAAAATGGATTTCGTTTTTCTTTGCTGTATGAAAAATTGTGTTAATTGCTACAAATGAGCTTCTTTTATTTTTACAATTTATTTTCTTAGTAATAGCTTTATAAGGCCCAATGGGTTTGGTCTAAAGTCGTGTGAAAGACGACGTCGTTTTATCCGCAGCTTGAAATTGGTTCAGAGTTCAGACAACATTTTCGTTTCTCCAAGCAAAAAGCAAAGACAAGTGCAGACAAAAAAAAACACGAAACTCATTGTCTCCTCGACTCTACTGTTCCGGCACGAAAATGACGAGACTACCCCTCTTTATCGTCTTCATCCTCTTTGCCGCAAGTTTCATTACTCGCACAGCGGCGGAGATAAAATCTGAGACAATTGCCGACGATTCTAGATCGATGATTCTCTTCGAAAAGTTCGGATTCATTCAGACCGGACATGTTAGCGTCTCTGTTTCCTCTGTATCTGTCGTGTCATTATCATCTGTTCCGATCCCGGATCCGTCGAAGTTAGGTTTCTTTCTTATGTCAGAGGAATCGCTTCTCCAGGTAATCATAGAGATCCAGCAAAACCCGAGCTTCTGTGTACTCGATTCCCCTTACGTCCTCCGTCTCTTCTCATTCCACGATCTCTCTCCTCCACCTAGTTCCAAATACGAACACTTGTACCCGGTGACTTCACCGAACGAGTACTCTCTCTTCTTCGTTAATTGCGTACCGGAAACCAAAATCTCGATGAAGGTCCGTACAGAGATGTACAATTTAGATCCGAATGGGTCTAAGGATTACCTCCCTGCCGGGTCAACTCAGTTACCCGGATTGTATCTCTTCTTCTCCATCAGCTTCTTAGCCTTTTTATGTCTCTGGGGATATGCTTGTTGGGTTAACAAACGTGTTGTTCATAGGATCCACATTCTCATGGCTACTCTACTCTTGATGAAGGCTCTGAATCTGATCTGTGCCGCTGAGAACAAACACTACGTGAAAGTCACCGGCACTCCTCACGGCTGGGATGTCTTATTCTACATTTTCCAGTTTATTCGTGTTGTTCTTCTCTTCACTGTGATTGTATTGATCGGAACTGGCTGGTCCTTCTTGAAACCATTCTTACAGGAGAAAGAGAAGAATGTGTTAATGTTTGTTGTTCCTCTTCAGGTTCTAGCTAACATAGCTTCCATTGTTATTGGAGAAACTGGACCTTTCATCAAAGACTGGGTAACTTGGAATCAAGTATTTTTACTTGTAGATATAGTTTGCTGTTGTGCAATCTTATTCCCTATTGTTTGGTCGATACGTTCCTTAAGAGAGACTTCGAAAACCGATGGCAAAGCGGCTAAGAACTTAGCAAAACTAACTCTGTTTAGACAATTCTACATAGTTGTCATCGGCTACTTGTACTTCACGAGAATAGTAGTGTTTGCGCTAAAGACAATCGCGGCTTATAAGTATCAGTGGGTGAGCAATGCGGCTGAGGAGATTGCAAATCTAGCGTTTTACATGTTGATGTTCTATATGTTTAGGCCGGTTGAGAAGAATGAGTATTTCGTTTTAGATGATGAAGAAGAAGAAGCCGCAGAGTTGGCTTTGAAGGAGGAAGATTTTGATCTCTGAAACAAGTCAAGAACTTCATTAAACTGCTAAGGTTTGTGTTTTTTTTGTTACTTCATAAGTAGTTTACTTGAAGTGTATTGCTATGGTAATAAAAGATATTACACAAAGAACAATTCTATTTGATTAGTCCCTTTTCTTGTAATAAAACTTCAACGGCTCGTCTTCCAGAAACCAAAGCTCCATCAAACGTAGCAGAAGTCATGTAGTCACCACACAAATAAAGTCCCGACCCAACTCGAGGATTCTTAACCAAATCAGTGGGTGGACATTGGTTCGGTTGAGCGAATTGGATCCGGTACGTTTTCAAATGTTTCCATGACATAACCGAAGATTCACTGAACCAACCAGAGAGTTCTCGCTTAACTTCTGTTGCTAAATCATCATCGGATCTATCCTCGAACGATCCGATTAATGATACCGAAATTAGAGCCTTTCCTGGTGGCGCGTATGTCCGAGCAACGTTTGTGGCGAAGAACATGTTGTTGATTATACCGGAACTTGATCCGTTGAGAAATAGAACCGGATCTTGTACCGGTATCTGGTTTGCTTCAGCTGTGAAGTAAATGCAAATCGTGCTACGAGCCGGTTTAGTTAAAACCGGTTCTCTGATTCCATTGAGAAGCTTATCTGCTTGGGGTTGCTCGACGGCGATAATGACACCTAGCTCCGCGTTCAAAACGCCACCGTCTTGGAGTCTCACGCTAGGTGGACCCGATCCATTTGGATACTCAATCGAAGTGACCCTTTTGTTCAATAAGATGGAATTAGCAG
>KE159161.1:50725-69378 GCA_000411055.1 Leavenworthia alabamica | reverse complement strand
GGTCATCAGACCTCCGCCGAGTCCTGGGGAACCGGACGTGCTGTCTCTCGTATCCCTCGTGTTCCTGGAGGTGGTACTCACCGTGCTGGTCAAGCAGCGTTCGGTAACATGTGTCGTGGTGGTAGAATGTTTGCTCCGACTAAGATCTGGCGTCGCTGGCATCGTCGCGTCAATGTCAATATGAAACGTCACGCAATTGTCTCAGCCATTGCTGCTACTGCTGTTCCTTCTCTTGTGATGGCTCGTGGTCATCGAATCGAGAATGTTCCTGAGATGCCTCTTGTTGTGAGTGACTCAGCTGAAGCTGTTGAGAAAACCTCAGCTGCAATTAAAGTTCTGAAACAAATCGGTGCTTATGATGATGCTGAGAAGGCTAAGAATAGCATTGGGATCCGTCCTGGTAAAGGTAAGATGAGGAACCGTCGTTACATTTGTAGGAAAGGTCCACTTGTGATTTATGGATCTGAAGGAGCTAAGATTGTTAAGGCGTTTAGGAATCTTCCTGGTGTTGAGCTTTGTCATGTAGAAAGGCTTAACTTGTTAAAGCTTGCTCCTGGTGGTCACCTTGGACGATTTGTAATCTGGACCAAGTCAGCTTTTGAGAAGCTTGAGTCTATCTATGGATCGTTTGAGAAACCATCTGAGAAGAAGAAGGGATATGTTCTTCCTCGTGCTAAGATGGTGAATGCTGATCTTGCTAGGATTATCAACTCTGATGAGATTCAAAGTGTTGTGAAACCGATCAAGAAGGATTCAAAGAGAGCGGTTCTAAAGAAGAATCCATTGAAGAACCTCAATGTTATGTTTAAGTTGAATCCTTATGCAAAGACTGCTAAGAGAATGTCGTTGTTGGCTGAAGCACAGAGGGTTAAGGCCAAGAAGGAAAAGCTCGCTAAAAAGAGAAAAACTGTTACCAAGGTAAACTCTTTTACTTCATTCTTCTTCGTTATCAGCCATGTTTGGATTACTCATTCGAAGTTTGTTTACATTTACATTTACATTTAGTCTTGTAAATTCCTTGTTGTGGAAATAGCTTCTCTTTTTAAACTCTGTTTATTCAATATCTTACATTAGGAGGAGGCTTTGGCAATAAGAGCAGCTGGGAAGTCGTGGTACCAAACTATGATCTCCGATAGTGATTACACCGAGTTTGATAACTTTACCAAATGGCTCGGTGCTAGCCAGTAATATCTCTCATCTGGGTCGAAACACTTTTCATAACTAGATAAAGTTTTTGTCCTTTGAAGTCTGGATAATATGTTGACATATGATCAAGTTTCACTCTTTATACTTTTATCATTTTCTTTATATTTTTTTTTGTTCCTACGTTTCATCTAATGGTGATTGTAATGTTATGACTTATGTTCCAAATCAAAGACAAGATCTACTTTTTTAATGTCTATTAGATTACAAAAATAAGGTTTGAACCGAGTAGATAAGTTAAAAGTTAAAACTATTTCATGTGAATATTTTATTTATTTATATATTTTTACGGCTTATTACCCGGTCAACCCTGTTAAGATGTTTCATATCATTATATTAATGTACAAGACGAACGTGTATATTTATTATTTTGACCGTCAGATCTTCCAGATGATTATCACAGATGCTGTTTACACATGCCACGTGGCGTGTATCTAGTGGACGGAATTGTAATATCTTCTTCCTATAGTTTTCTGGAAGGCGCGCCAAGAGACTGTTCCCATCTACAAATCTTGACCGTCCATCTGAACGGCATCTTTTAAAAACGACTAAAACTAGAAGCTTCATTTGATCATCATCATCACCAAAATTCTATAAATTGATTCGCAAACAAGAGAAGTAATGATAACAGATAACACATTAAGAATTTGAAAAAATGGTGATGAAGAGTTACCCAGAAGTAAAAGAAGAGTATAAGAAAGATGTTCAGAGATGTAAGAGGAAGCTCCGTGGTCTTATAGCTGAGAAGCACTGTGCTCCCATCGTCCTTCGTCTTGCGTAAGATCCTTTCTATACTTTTCCACCTGAACAGTTCCTTTTGCTTTGTGGATTTGTCTCTGAGAACATTTCTTTTGTTGGGACAGGTGGCACTCAGCTGGGACATTTGACGTGAAGACAAAGACAGGAGGACCATTTGGGACGATAAGGAATCAACAAGAGCTAGCTCATGATGCTAACAATGGTCTTGATATTGCCATTAGGCTCCTTGAACCAATCAAGGAGTTGTTCCCTATTCTGTCATATGCTGATTTCTACCAGGTAATGTTTTCAACAATGTGTTCTGTATTGTCTGGTTGTCTCTCTCGTTTGTTTGCACTAAACTTGAACTGAATCTATAAGCTTACCTTGTATATACTTTGGTTTTAAATTGATGTGTTTCTTGGTTATTGTAGCTAGCTGGAGTTGTTGCTGTTGAGATTACTGGAGGACCTGAGATTCCATTTCATCCTGGTAGACTAGTGAGTCCAATCTATATGCATGTTCTCATTATTTGCTTCGTCTCTTTGTGTTCTTGTAATTAACTGAACCAAAACTTCATCTTTCAGGACAAAGTTGAACCACCTCCTGAAGGTCGTTTGCCTCAAGCCACCAAAGGTAAAGCAGATCTAAGATATTGCTTTTATTATAGGGATATCAGATTGTAGAAACATGTTGATAAACTGTAAATTCAGGTGTGGATCATCTAAGAGATGTGTTTGGTCGGATGGGACTAAATGACAAAGATATAGTAGCCTTGTCTGGTGGACACACTTTGGTATGTCTTCTGCATCCGTAAACACATAGAGTTCTATGTCCTCTTATAAGTTTTAGCTCTTACCATTGTTTTATTTACAGGGTCGTTGCCACAAGGAACGCTCAGGATTCGAAGGACCATGGACACAAAACCCTCTCATTTTCGACAACTCCTATTTCAAGTAAGATTAGTTTTATCTTCTTTTTCATTACTTGGATTGGACCAGAGATTAATTCAGAAGCTGTTGATGGTTTTGTAAACAGAGAGTTACTAAGCGGAGAAAAGGAAGGACTTCTTCAATTACCAACTGACAAGGCTCTTCTCCAGGATCCTATCTTTCGTCCTCTCGTTGAGAGATACGCTCAAGTAAGTCATACAACTTAATCATCATTTCATGACAAAACATCATCAACATACATATGAATATTTTAATCGGATTTTATCACTGTAATCGATTACTACTACTCTTAGGATGAGGATGCCTTCTTTGAAGACTATACTGAAGCTCATCTCAAGTTGTCAGAACTCGGGTAAATAACACATACACCAACATCTCTCTCTGACTTTATTTGCATTTGTTTCTTGTTGTTCCTAAACTTTTCACTTTCAGACACTCGATTTTGTCTTACAGATGATAATGTCTTAATTTTATTTTGGTATGTTAAATGTGAACCGCAGGTTTGCTGACAAGGAGTAATCTGAAGTCTGGTGTGATTGTTGTTGTTCGCTCACGTTATTATTGTAATAAGAAAACAGTAAAATCGAATGAAAGACTTTGTATTGTACGTATGCCTTGTTACTAATTAAATAATAAAACTTTGTTGATGAACTAAAATAATCTTGGCATAATCTGAAGGCAAGTAATCTCATAACAGTAAAACTATACTGAATCTGATATCATTTAAACTATATTGGAAGTTGCGTTAACGTTTATGAAAAATTTAAATAGTCTATGAACAATTGTTTTAACAAAAAATATAGTAAAATATCAATGCACATTTCAGAATTCAGATATATTTATTTCATATTGGGCTTTTACTTACGGGTTTTTAAGTGGGCCATGTTTATTGAACCCTAAACCCATTTAATTTTGTTTTATGCTTTTGACGTCTTGATTTATTACTTCACAGCTCCTGCCGCCGGTACATCGCCGTTTTCCATTACCGCCACCGTAGGTTTGTTGAGCTCACTCTTCCTCTTCTCTCTCCTTTTTTTTTCTTTATGAAGTAAACCGACGACAATGCTATCTTGTGAATTCGTTTGTTAGCAGAAACCCTGAGATTCTGGCGTTTCATAGTTTTAACCTATCCATTTCGTTGTCAAGTTTGTGTCTTGGTCTTCCCCATTAGCTAATTCCTATATTATTCATCTGTATTGAAGGATTTTTTTTGGGGAGAATTAATCAACACAGAAATGGGAGAACCAGAGATGCTCGGGAAAAGAAAAGTACCGGAAAACTCAATGCTTTCTGATGAGACCACTACTCAGGAACCGAAAACGAAGCGTAGAAACAGCCAATTAAAGGCATGTGTACATGAAGTAGCTGTTCCCAATGGTTATACACCAACAAAACAGGAGCTTATTCACGGGACGCTTGATAATCCCGTCTTCAATGGAGACATGGCTAAAACTTACCCTTTTAAGCTTGACCCTTTTCAGAGTGTTTCTGTAGCATGCTTAGAGAGAAAAGAATCGATTCTTGTTTCTGCCCACACTTCTGCTGGTAAAACAGCTGTTGCTGAGTATGCCATTGCTATGGCGTTTAGAGATAAGCAGAGGGTTATATATACTTCTCCTTTGAAAGCCTTGAGTAATCAGAAGTACAGAGAGTTGCAGCTTGAGTTTCAGGATGTTGGTTTGATGACTGGTGATGTCACCCTCTCCCCTAATGCTAGTTGTTTGGTGATGACTACTGAAATCCTCAGAGCCATGCTTTATAGAGGGTCTGAAGTTTTGAAAGAGGTTTCATGGGTTATTTTCGATGAAATCCATTATATGAAAGATAGGGAAAGAGGGGTTGTCTGGGAAGAGAGTATCATCTTCTTGCCACCTGCTATTAAGATGGTTTTCCTTTCTGCAACTATGTCAAATGCCACTGAATTTGCAGAATGGATATGTTATCTGCACAAACAGCCATGCCATGTTGTCTACACAGATTTCAGGCCAACACCTCTGCAGCATTATGCTTTTCCTATGGGTGGGAGTGGACTGTACCTTGTCATTGATGATAATGAGCAATTTCGAGAGGATAATTTCATTAAGATGCAGGGTACTTTCCCAAAACCGAAATCTGTTGATGGAAAAAGGAGCTCAAATGGCAAATCAGGTGGTAGGGCTGCTAAAGGTGGTGGTGGTTCTGGTGATTCTGATGTTTACAAAATTGTAAAGGTATGTATATCGTTTCTAGATGTTTTATGTTTCTGCTTACGCAGCCATAATTTATGTGCTATGAGTCTTTGATAGACTTGTGGTTATCGAAACAATGGAATACACGTCCTGTAGGTTTGTTAATTTAATTCTTATCTCTCTTTGCAGATGATCATGGAAAGAAAATTTCAACCGGTCATCATCTTCAGCTTCAGTAGAAGAGAGTGTGAACAGCATGCATTATCAATGTCAAAACTCGATTTTAATACAGATGAAGAGAAGGAGGTTGTGGAACAAGTGTTCAATAATGCTATTCAGTGCTTGAATGAGGAGGATAGATCTTTACCCGCCATTGAACTGATGTTGCCACTGCTCCAACGTGGTATTGCTGTCCACCATTCTGGTCTTCTTCCTGTCATCAAGGAATTAGTGGAACTTCTTTTTCAGGAAGGACTTGTGAAAGCGCTTTTTGCCACAGAAACTGTAAGATATTCTGGAATTAGCTTTTCCTTTTTCAATTGTATAACTGATGTTGAACTGTCTGTTGTGCTAATTTATGATTATTCTTGAACGCCACATTTGTGTCAGTTTGCTATGGGTTTGAACATGCCTGCAAAAACTGTAGTGTTTACTGCTGTCAAGAAGTGGGATGGTGACAGCCATCGTTACATTGGGTCTGGTGAATATATCCAGGTGGGTCGTACTTTGTTGATGCTAGTGGTGAATGTGATGAAGTGGCACAAAATGATAATGTTGTAATTATCTGTTTATATTGAATGCTTCCAGATGAGTGGCAGGGCTGGACGTCGTGGAAAGGACGACCGTGGCATCTGCATAATTATGATTGATGAACAGGTAATTCTATCAGTAATTTTGGTGGTAGGTAATTACATTGATTACCGAGGCAGCTAGTTATTCCCCTTTGTGTTTTGTTTTTTATCATTCAGTCAACCGGCCCCTGTTTAAAAACATCTTCGTCCAGTCTCTTAGATGTGTTTTTGTTGTTATTTAACAGATGGAAATGAATACACTAAGGGACATGATGTTGGGCAAACCAGCCCCTTTGCTTAGTACTTTTAGGTTGAGTTACTACACAATTTTGAATCTGTTGAGTCGTGCCGAAGGACAATTTACAGCTGAGCATGTTATAAGGCACTCATTCCACCAATTTCAATATGAAAAGGTAGCTGTTGAATTTCTTCCTTTTTCTGTTTCTAAATTTAAACACACTTTTTAATACTAATATACATTGTTGTTCCAATCTTAGGCTTTACCGGATATTGAGAATAAAGTGTCCAAACTTGAAGAGGAAGCTGCCATCCTTGATGCTTCTGGAGAGGTGCTGAGCATTTTCAAATTTGATATCTGTAATTGCGGTCTGTTCTCACCTCTTAATCATTTTGTAGGCGGAGGTTGCTGAGTACCATAAGCTAAAACTTGCCTTAGCTCCACTGGAAAAGAAACTTATGTCTGAAATAATAAGGCCCGAAAGAGTGCTTTGTTTTCTTGATACTGGTCGGCTGGTAAGTTTTCATAAAGCTCAGATGCTTGAACAAAGTTTAGTCTATTAATCCCATTCTGCAGCCTGCACATGGTAGATCAGTTTCTTTGTCATCCCTCCTTATGTTGGAAAAAAACTTAACATCTTAAAGCTATCAAATGCTTCATTGTTGACTATTTACTGTTTATAATGTTGTATAAGCTATTAAGCTCTCATCTACCATCAGTCAAGGATGGTTAGTAACCGAGTTTTAGAATACGCTTTTCTCTCTAGCTATGCTTATAGGTTGTACATAGATTGTTATAGGTCAATCACCTTCATTGTTCAAAATTTTCAAAGCTAATTAATCAGTGGAATGTATTGTATATGACTTCAAAGCATTACTGTAAGTTTTTAGTATAACAGGGGATTCTCATAACTTACTTGGACAAGTGTTTATATACAGGTTAAGATACAAGAAGGTGGAACAGACTGGGGTTGGGGAGTTGTAGTTAATGTTGTAAAAAAATCTTCAGTTGGAACTGGTTCCACCTCTTTAAATGGTGGTGGATATATAGTGGATACTCTACTTCATTGCTCTACTGGTTTTAGCGAGAGTGGTGCAAAGCCAAAACCGTGTCCTCCCCGTCCTGGGGAAAAGGGTGAGATGCATGTGGTGAGTTCATTTTCTCTTGCATGTTACTCTATTTGCGTGAGTAATGTAATTTTGAGGATTGTGCTTTTGCGTTTCTTAGGTTCCTGTTCAGCTACCTTTAATTTCTGCTTTGAGCAGACTAAGGATATCAGTTCCTTCTGATCTTCGGCCACTTGAAGCAAGACAAAGCATACTACTTGCAGTACAGGAGTTGTCGAGTCGCTTCCCTTTGGGGTTCCCAAAACTTCATCCAGTCAAGGTAAGGTTTCTCTGTTTAAGCTGTTAAGGTAGTGCTATCTTCTGTGAAACTCTTTACATAATATTTTAACCTGCTGCCTATATGCTTAAATCATGTGATTGCTTGTTTCTTGTTGTCTAAAGTGACTTATATGTCACCCTTTTACGTCAGATTTAGTGTATATGGACTCATGAATCTTGTATTTCAAACTGTATTTTTTGGTAGGCCTCTATGTTTGAACTAATAAATTATTATCAAATTGCATTCAGGGTCTCATTAGATCTAATATAATATACAGGACATGAATATTCAAGATTCAGAGATAGTGGATCTAGTCAGCCAAATCGAAGAAGTTGAGCAGAAGTTACTTGCTCATCCGATGCACAAGGTCTTGCTACATTCAGTATTCCTTTAACTTCTCATTTTAAATCTGAATTTATCGAACTGCAGTTAAAATTTTGAGAAGTCTAATAAATATTAAGAACTGATGCACTTCATCAAAATTCTGTTATCTCATTTTTTTCTGTGTTGCAGTGTCAAGATGAACAGCAAATCAAGAGTTTCCAGAGGAAAGCAGAGGTGAATTATGAAATTCAGCAGTTCAAATCAAAAATGCGTGATTCCCAGGTATATATTACATACTTGCTCATCCATAAATCGAGTGGGGGTAGCTCTTCTTCTTTTTTACCAGATTTAGAAATCATTACTGTGAATGTACTATCAGCAACATGGCAGGAGATTAGAAAATGATGTCCCATTATAAAGTCTGCTTGTATCCAATTTGTGCAGCTTTAGTTTTTCTTATATAGACTGGAAGAAGATTTTTTACGCTTCATCTCTCTTTCTTAAACACATAAAGCTAACAAATTGTCAAATGTTAACTGATACAAGACTCTCTGCTATAGTTTGACTCTCTTTTTTATCCCTCTTGCTTTTGACGTCATACTGTTTATATCTGCAGCTCCAAAAGTTTCGAGATGAGCTTAGGAACCGTTCTCGGGTATTAAAGAAACTTGGACACATAGATGCGGATGGTATTGTCCAGTTAAAGGGGCGAGCTGCCTGCTTGATAGACACAGGGGATGAATTGCTTGTCACTGAACTGATGTTTAATGGTACAACAACTGTTTTTAGCTACCATGTTCTAAGTTTAGGCCTTTGAGAGTCAATAATTTTTGGTTGCATAACACCATATATCCTTCTTATCAGGTACTTTTAATGATCTTGATCATCACCAAGTAGCTGCCCTTGCTAGCTGTTTCATTCCTGTTGACAAATCAAATGAACAAGTAAACTTAAGAAATGAGCTTACTAAACCATTGCAGCAGCTCCAAGATAGCGCACGAAAAATTGCAGAGGTGAATTAATTTTACAGCCATGCTAAAGGAATTGTTTGAGCTGGAGATTAACGTAATTGTTACTATTTGTCTGTCATGCCAGATACAACATGAATGCAAACTGGAGATTAATGTTGAAGAGTACGTAGAATCCACCATCAGACCTTTCCTGATGGACGTTATATACTCTTGGTCAAAGGTTGGTGTTACATAATCTCACAAGTGCTGATATTTTTTTTAACAGATATGTGTTATATAGAGAATGTTCAACTCTCTTGACCACCTAAACCTACTAGTATGTTTGTTAGGCTGACCTGGTTGTATTAAACCTCTGAAGTATCTGTATGTCTTATAAGCTTTGATATTCATGTTTGTTTCTATTTGAAAGGGTGCGAGCTTTGCAGAGATTATACAAATGACTGATATATTCGAGGGTAGTATCATTAGGAGCGCTAGAAGGCTTGACGAGTTTTTGAACCAGGTACTTTCACCAAACTCTCTGATTCAGCTGCAATTACATTTCCCTGGACTGCTAGGTAAATTTCATGTTCATTTTCATTTTATTCAGCTTCGAGCAGCAGCAGATGCAGTTGGAGAGAGCAGTCTTGAGAGCAAGTTTGCAGCAGCTAGTGAGAGCTTGCGACGAGGTATTATGTTTGCAAATTCACTTTATTTATAAGTATTCTCTTTGTAGAATATATATAGCTCAATGGACACAACATGTTGAAACTTAAGTTGATAGAGAAATGAATTGTTTGTATTTTTCATCTGTACTCACTGATCTTGAATTACAAAAATCTAGACTCAAGAAAATCACAAGAACAACTAAGTTTACAACTGAAGCCAACGTAGAAAACAAAATCCAATCGAAGTTTTAATAAAACTGCAGCATTGAATTAAAAAAGGAATGTAATATTATATATTGTAAGTGGGCCAATTGATTGATTCCTAAGCCCACCACTGTTCTTTATTACAAAGGAAAATCGATAAAAGTTATTTTAGTTGTCCGCCACGTGGAAAGTGCCGTACAACGTCGTACAAAGAAGAAGAGATTAAGACATGTCGAAGTAGAACATCATGTCTTAAAATTAAAAAAAAATCAATTAACAAAAAAGCTTAATATTAATAGTTTAATAGCAAGTTTACTCTTAACCAAGTCTCTTTTTAGAGAATTAGGTTAATCATAATTAATAAATAAAACCTTTAATTAATTAAACAAAACACAAAACTATAATATAATTGAAAAACCCTAATTAAATAAATTCAACAAAACTCATATGCTAAACCTAATCTCATAACGTATATCAATTAAGACCTAGGCTTCTCTTTCTTTTCCTTGAAAAGAGACAAGAGTGAAACACCAGACACCTTCACAACCTTAAACCTAACTCCAGGAATATCTCCTACAGCATGACCTTTACGACCAAATCCAGCAATCAACACCTCATCCTAAAACACAACATGAATAAGTCAAGAGATTGAACACAATACTAACAACATAATGGATTACTTACATTTTCTTCAATGAAGTTCAAACAACCATCATTAGGGACAAACGCAGCAATCTTTTTACCATTCTTAATCAACTGAACTCTAGCACACTTACGGATAGCAGAGTTAGGTTGCTTAGCTTCAATACCACTAGATAAACAAACACAAGAGATCAGCTTCAATGAAAAAGTAAAGATTCATAATGATAACTTACATTTTCTCAAGGACAATTCCTTTAGCATGAGAAGATCCAGAAAAAGGCTTCTTCCATTCATTATCTTGGTGAGCCTTCTTGTATTGTTTGTCTGCCCATCTCTGACTAATACGTAGCTTCTTAAGCTTATAAGCAGCTACCATTCCACGTGTCTTACTATAACAGTTTCATAGACAATACAAATTAACAAAAACACTAAGAAACATAATAGCTTGATTACGACGATGAATCTAAGAGAAGAAACTGTACCTCATGTTGACGACGGTTAGAAAGAGAGACAAAAAGAGATGATCAGCTAAAACTATGAAAAACGCGACTTCAAGTTTGTGAGAATAAAACCCTAAGAAGTTATATATATATATATATATAGGGTTTGGTCAAGGGTACTCCTCAGTTTGCCGTCATAACTAAGTTACCTAAAGCCCATTACATGTAAAGCCCAAATAGTACAAAGACTTTACGATGTACGGTCCATACTGTATTTGTGAATACGGGCACCTACCAGTACCACACCCACGGACTCCTCCTAAACTATCCGCCACGTCAGCAAAACGCACGATACGCACCGGTTCAGTCGGTCTAAACGTCCTCCTGTCTAAATAACGACCGTTCAATTTTAAAAAGATCTAACTTTTACTAAACAGATATACTACAAAATAGAGAAAAAAGGAAGATAATGGAGAAGCTCGTCCGTCAATGGCGGACTATGGCAAATTGGTAATTTTCTTTTACAATAACAAGTAAAAAAATCAAGGAGAATATTGTAAAGGAAGAAGAATAAGATCGTTAAACATGATCAATCAGCAAAGTCTAAGCTTAGATACACGATACCAAAGAGTAATTATAGATACACGTTGTTCTTGGTCTTCGTTCAATCTTTATAGGTTATATTGTTATAACAACGCAGAGTTCATTTTGAGATCACATTTGTCACTACAAATTGTTACTAAAACAACAATTTATTGAAGTAAATACTTTAGATTTGCTTATTGATGTGTTAAATCAACCAGTAAAAAAAATTACGATCCATGGACAATAATACACAGTCTTGGTTATAATCCATGCTTTGCTTTTGTCTGAATGAATCATTGTAATACTTTACTTATATAGTTGACACAAATCTGATAACACTATATCCATGGCGACAAACATCATACAATGATGAATTATAATACCTCCATTGGTCACGGCGTTCTCTCCGCCTTGAGAGCTCCGTTTTCCACCTTCGGCGGAGCTGAGGATCGTCTGGGTTTGGGTGCAGGTGACGCCGAGTGGGAGAGCCGTTTTTTAACTGGTGCTTTCTCTGGCAAAACACCTTTTTCCTCTGTGGTGGTTGTGGTCACGGTGACACGTGATGAGCTCTGGGGCTTGACCTTGCCTCTTGCTGATTTTGTTGTGGGAACCATGTGGCTATTACGTCTAGCAGTTGAGCTAGCCAGGTTCTCGTCATCACTAACAGATGATCTTGCAATGTTAGGCCTATGGTTCCTCTCCGAGCTCTTGGAAACTTCATCGGTTGTCTTGGTCTTGGATATTGTAGAAGAAGGGACTGGTCTCTTCTTTCTCGGATTTCTACTAGTGGTGGATGATGATGGTGTAGTAGTATTGGATTGAGTCGAGCTATTGAGTTTGTTGCGGTTTGAAGATCTTACCGTTTCTTTTTTAGCCGAGCTTTTAACCAAAGAGTTTTCCTTGTTGTTGTTGTTTAGTTCTTTCTCTGAACTCTCCCATGGCCGACCAGCCATCCACCTCTCCAACCAACTCCAACCCCAAGTCGGATTACTTGGATCCATAAACATCGGGTTCGCAAATTTCGAATGGCTCTTCAAGTTTTGCTGCAGAATATGATCACAATCATCACAAACCAAACCCAATGTTATAAACATATCAAACTTCAGGTCTCAGGAAAAGTACCTGATGTGTAAATGCATAAGCCAATGCTCTTTCTCTTCTCATTGTTGCCTCATACTTGTGCAACATACCAGCTTCAACTTGCTCTTTCGATTGATTGCTATCGTTCCAATTACCACCATTCTACACAAGAAAGATCAAGTCTTAAGCACTAGTAATGGAGTTGAATGAGATATGAAAGTTGTAAAAGTAAAGACCTTAAAGCCTCCTAGATCTTTAACATGTTTATGAAGAAGTTGTTTATGTCGAGCTTGATTCTCTTCTGACATTCTAATTCTCCTAGATCGGATTTGTGACTGTACACGAGACAGTGTCTGCATACATTTAAGTGTATTTGCAGCTTGTCTTTGTACAACTGATCCTTCCATCATTAACTTAAGTCTAGTCATCTTCCTCATCTCTCTCAATTCTCTTCGTGCCTACATTGCAGAAACCAGGAGCGCAATGATGAGTGTACTATATATCACACAAGTTCTAATCAAGTCAAACATACCAAATATCCTCTAAACATAGTTTGAATTAGTATGGAAGATGCTTCTTCCTTTGACTTCCCTGGAAACCTATCAACTGTAGTTTGACGAATAGATTCAGGTGAAGAAGGAGGTGAATCCACAAGAACATCTGCATCTGTACTAGTTACAGAATCTGAACAAGGATGAGGTAAAATCTTGTTTTGTTCATAGTTGACTTCATCAACCCTTACTTCAAATTGAGGAGGAGAACTTCTTGATGTTGCTATCAAGACAGGGTAAGATATTACACTATTTTGACACTCAACAGATTCATGTTTCAACTTCTGTTACAAACAAAAAAAAGAGATCAAAATATAGGATTTGATAAGGTAGTAGAAGAACACATGATAAAGTTAGAACCTTTGAATCTTGGCTAAAAGCTTTCTTTACATTCTTAAGCCATTTAGCTTTCTTAACCATATCTTAGTCGTGTCTGATCCTAGTCAGATGAAAATTGATTCAGATCTTTGATTAAACACAAAAGTCAAAACAGGAGAAGAAGAACACAAATTGAACCTGTGTGAGAAACAAATGTAGATCAAAGACAAGACTCCAAGAGTTCCTTTAACGTAAGAGAATTTGAATCGGTCTGAGTTTTTTGATGTTTTGCTGAGATGAGAAGAACTCAAGAGATGCGAGAGTATCATTATTATTCTCTCTGTGTGTGTGAGCCCACTCCTTAAGCAGCTTTTTGTGTGGGCCCCTACTTAACAGCTTGCCGCTCTTTTTTTATATCTACTCTCAACGACTTTTTTTTTTTTTAATTTATTTAACAGCTTATTAATGTTTAATTTTTATATATTCTTAAGCTACAAAAATGTTTGCTTCTTTAGTTCTGGTCAATGAAAACTTCATAATGAGGTTTAACGTGGTGATCAAACTTTAGATTATGCAAAGACGAGAAGTCTCTGCTCATAGCATTAAACATTTTTTAGTGTTATCTCAGATAGTGATCATGAAGAGAACTTAAACCAGGATCTGTCTCATGAAGCCAACATAACAAAAATGATCCAGAACCTGTACAATAAGTTCTTTTGCTGACTCTTATCTTGCAACACCAACATGATCGAGTTCTCTGAAGATTCATCTCATCAAATCATGGGCAAGGTAAGTCTAGTGTGTGTATACAAACAAACTAGAACTGACCCAGTAGATCAGAATTATTCATGGTCCTTAACTTGTCTAGAGATTTAGATTGCTAGATTATGAATTTCAAGTATCTCAGCAAAGCTTAGATAGATTGTCAATTCAAGAACACATAATGTTTACACTGAAAACATTAAGCTACAAAGAGTCTAATTTGTAGTCCAGGAAAAGTGAGTGTATCATCAAACAAAGCTACTCGCCAGGAACTTGAACACCTTGCTTCAGCTTCTCTTTCTTCATCTTCTTCTTAGAAACCAGCTTCTTCTTCCTCACAGGTAAATTCTTCTGAGCATATGAGTAAAGAATGAAGTTTCCAACAAGGAATGTCACTAGTAAACCTCCAATTACAAGCAGCACAATCAATCCAGGGTTTAGCCCTTTGTTTTCGATTTTTTCCTGTTAATAATAAGAAAAGTTGCAGACTTTATAACTTATTATAAGAGAGCAAAACTTTGACAAAGTCAAACGCAGATCTAGTGATTTATCATCGTGAGCAATGAGAGATTTGATCTCAGACTCTTAGACAAGGAAGAGTTATGTAGAGAGAGATTTAGAGATGGGATACAACTTACTGAAAATTCTTCAGCCATGGCGTTGATTTGGAGGTACGAGATAGCAGCACTATTCGCCGGAGATGTAATCGGCGACAGGTGGAAGACAGTTTTTGTGTTGCTAACAAACTGGACTTGGCGATAAATAACAGCGGCGTTGGCGTTAGTTTGTAATATAAATAATAATATCAGTCCAAATTTTCTTTCTATTTTCGATTTTGGTATGAAAGTTTTTTTATTATATTTTTAACGTACAAAATTTTATTCTAGCTTGGTTAATGTACGACAACTTAACTTTTAAACTGTAGTAATTGAATACTGTCAAAAAAAATTTGTAATAGTTGAATGATAAAATATAAAAGGTGATAAGTCCTCTTGAACATATAACTAGATTTATAAATAAATAATTTTCATATTAGTTAAATAATAATAACTCGAAATGAAAATATTGGGAAAAAAGAAATACAAATTCTGGGGTTAATGTTAAGGAATCAAAAGTTGGGGTGGTGAAGCAGAAATTTTATTCCAGGCTGTAATTTTTGTTTCGTCGCCGAACCACCAGCAGTATTGGGAGCACGAACAAAAGCGATTCAAATTTCGCAAATTAAACACTTTTTTTTCTTCGAAATCGGAGATTGTCTCCTTCTCATCTGCAATTTCAGATCTGAAAGCTTCTTGTTATAGATTTGGAAGAAGATGACTGTGATTGATATTCTGACTAGAGTTGACTCGATCTGTAAGAAGTACGATAAGTACGATGTCGACAAACAAAGAGAGGCTAATATCTCCGGTGATGATGCCTTTGCTCGTCTCTATGGAGCTTTTGAAACCCAAATCGAGACTGCTCTCGAGGTGATTATCTCTCTTTTTCTTCTGTTTGCATCTTGGAGAGTTTTGCTTGATTTGATCTTGTTCCCGATTCAAAGAAATGTGCTTGACAATGTTGAACATATAAATTTGATATTTTTGAATGCTTTACCTTGTTTATATTCTCTGCAGCGTTAAGCTTCTCTTTTGTTTAAGATGTGACATGTAATTTTGGATTTGCAGAAAGCTGAGATTGTTACCAAGGAGAAAAATAGGGCTTCTGCTGTTGCAATGAATGCTGAGATTCGTCGGACTAAGGCTCGATTGGCCGAGGAAGTTCCCAAGTTGCAGAGACTTGCTGTCAAGCGGGTTAGCTTTATTTCTCATGTGTTTACAATTTGGATCAGGGATCAGCTATGTTTGCTACGAGTTAGATCTGATTTTAGAATGATGTCTGGATACAACATTGGATGAGATTGACTAAATCATGTTTGAAGGATTAAAGAGCTCATACTCAGTAACAGTTCATACATTTTTCAGGTTAAGGGTCTTACAACCGAAGAGCTTGCAGCGAGAAATGACTTGGTGCTTGCGCTTCCAGCTAGGATTGAAGCAATACCTGATGGGACAGCAGGTGGTCCTAAAAACACTAGTGCTTGGGCTCCCTCAACAACATCTCGTCCTGATATCAAATTTGATTCAGGTGAATTAACTGAAGTAGCTTTGTTTAACTTTGTATTAGCTCGTTCCTTATTGTATAGTTATGTTAATATCCGAATCAGATGAACTGTTTTATCTTATTTTCTTCTGCTTATGAGCAACCTTAAGTTCAAGATCACTAAGTCACTTCTATTGTGGATGTTAGATGGGCGTTTTGATGATGATTACTTTCAAGAATCACATGAATCCAGCCAATTCAAACAGGAGTATGAGATGCGCAAAATAAAACAGGCAAGTGATGTTTTATCTTGTGTTCTACTCTTTGTTTCACTTAAACTCTGGTGGTTATATATGAATTGTCTACTTGAGTATAAATTAGGATCAAGGTCTGGACATGATCTCTGAAGGTTTAGATGCTTTGAAGAACATGGCATCTGATATGAACGAGGTGAGTTTATTACGTTGCAACTGTTAACTCACTTCCCTTACTCAGTACTTGTGCTAATGATCTATGTCACAACACTGGTACATGTAGGAGCTGGATAGGCAAGTTCCACTGATGGATGAAATCGACACAAAGGTATAAGACACCACCCATTCCTTATTCTTTCTTCATATTGGTCTGTTGTAATGTAATCTGAACTTTTTGAACTCGCTCACAGGTGGACAGAGCAACCTCAGATCTTAAAAACACCAATGTCAGACTCAAAGATACCGTGAACCAGGTGATTTGAGTTTGGAAACCTTCCTTACTCAAACCATATCAGCCATGTCTGTCTGTTCTTGATTCCTAACATAAAAAGTATGGCCTTTTTTGTTTGTAGTTGAGGTCAAGCCGAAACTTCTGCATCGATATTGTTTTGTTGTGTATTGTTCTGGGTATTGCTGCATACTTATACAAGTGAGTTTCGATCATACATACAAAATATAGTTTTATTCACTCTAGAGAATCTTTCTTTAACGAAACAAACTTTTGTCATATGTGCAGTGTACTGAAGTAATGAGATGAACAAAAGAAAAGGATCCATCAGTAATGAGTCTATGTTTGTGTGTATGCTTGTTTCTTGCTCTTCTTCTCTGGTCTTTATATGAGAGTGTCTTGTTTTTTTTGGTCTTTATATGAGAGTTTCTTGTTAATGTGAAGAATATTGAAGTTATTTCTTACTGCGTCAACTTGTTGTCTGCATAAATTCTGTTATGATTCATCATCTTCCTCTTCACATCTTTGTCAATGGGTTGTTTTGCTGTGTTAAATGTCAACTATTATTATTTTACCTTCAAATTTTTTTATAAAAAAGTTATTATTACTCACAACCGATCAAAAAACTCTTTTGTTTATTTGGTTTCAACTTTCAATGGGTTTAGTAACTTTGGTTATTGTCGGTTCGACGTGGCAGAGTTGATCGGATCGTAAAACTGTTTGTTGTCCTATAGTACATGTCATGTCCCGCCACTGTAGTAGCTGCAAGCCTGCAAAACTACTTGTTTGTTATGGTGTCTTATGAATCCAAATGTTTTCGAAATTTCTATATTTTAAACTGGACACATTTTGTTCTTAATACATAAGGGTCAAACATAACATATATATATTTATATATCGATGGGTGTTTGGCTATACTTGTTCAGCTGTTCCTTCTTGCCCAGTATTGTTCCTACTTCTGCTGTTACCATGAACTTTGATCTCCAAAAGCCTTTCTACAGGTTGTCTACAAATCGGACATCGATTTGTCTGAAACCTCAACACCTTAGCACATTCACTGCACATACACTACACCAACAAACCAAAACATTTTGAACATCAATAGGTACATTACACACTAGGAAACTAAGCTGAACTTACCATATGTCGACAAGGAAGAACAGTAGTGTCTCGAGGTTCAGACAAACATATAACACATTCTTTCCCTTGATCATTATCATCATCAGCTGAATCATCATCACCCTCAACTGTATTCCCAATCCCATAAATCTCCTGCAACTCATATCTCATTCCATTAACCCATAGTATCTGCTTCACCACTTTAATCTTAATCTCTCCTTTATCCTTCTCATAAACCGTTTGAGTAATCTGTGTATTTTTTGATACTAACTTTTCTTCTTCAGTATCACCTGAAGGAGTAGCTTCTGCCTTAACAGCTAATGGATATATATCTGTGTCAACCGCCTTGAACAGCTCAACATCTTCAAAAATGGAGAAATCTATACCCGAACCAGATGATTGTTTAAACTTCTGACCAAGCCCTTTCTCAAAATCCATTGTGATTGGTGGCAAAATACCTTCTTTAGTCGCAATTAGATTGCTTTCTTCAGATTCTTTAGCAAAGAATATGAGAGTAATCCTATTCTCCACCAAAGTTCAACAATAACATAAGCTTAGTCAAGTTACACATGAAGATTTATTTTTCTGATTTAAATATTTAAACTTTCAATAAACAAATCATAGAAGTCAAATTGCAACAAAAAGACTATAAATTTCAGAAAGGGTCACGAGGATGAGGAAGGAGAAGACAGTTAGTTTTACGTATCTTCTGCTCTGTTTTTTTTCAATGAAAGAGAGAAAGTGAAATC
>KE159161.1:34293-50711 GCA_000411055.1 Leavenworthia alabamica | reverse complement strand
AGCGGCGGCGAATACGAAACGATTAGGTGAGATTTCGGTAGCCGGAGGAGGAGCAGGTGGTGGTGGAGCAGCTGTAGGAAGCGTATTGTTCCGTAGTCTGCCATGACGACGTCTTCCTTCACCTCCACTGCTGGTGATGTTACCCATTAATAATTGAGATAAAAAAAGATAGGAATTTTTGGTAACCCAAACGATCAAGTTTTTTACTTGGATAAGGGTTGGAATTGGAGATCCTGGGATAATTATTATTGAGTGCAATGAAAAAAAAGGATTAAATTAAAAAAAAAAAAGCAAAAGCAGAAGGGATTTGATAAATTAAAAATTAAAGAAATAACAAAATAAAACAGAGAGATAATAGAGAATAATAATTTGGAGAACAAAAAAAGTAGGTAATAATATATTAAAAGTGACGAAGTCGTGGATCACTATGTAGTGTTGCAATGATTAAAGTTGTTTGCGCGTCGTCGTCCATCCATCGTGTCTATCATAGATTGTCCCTATCTTGTCATTTATATTTCGCAATTGACGACAATGGTCGATCTACGAACTGTAAAAGCCCAACTATGAGCCCATCAAAAAAGTTCAACGTAACTAGAAAATAAAATATCTCAAGGGAAAGAAAAAACCAAAGCAGGTAAGATCAAGAAAGAGAACGAATCAAAGGTCGAGCTACCATTGACTTCATTCTTCTATTATGTATGAGCATGAGGAAACTCATGTAAGTAAACTTCTTGCCAAATGCTCTCTAGCTGTTGCTAGTGCTTGAGTTAATGTCTGCAATTCCAAAATATCACTTCTGTTTAACAAAACCAAACCAAAACTTATCAAAGATCATTGCTTTTGGAGAGTGTCATCACCTGTTCAGTGAGTGAACCACTTGCTTCTGTGCTCTGCATTGCTACTTTTCCCGCAATCACATTCGGTTCAGTTTCAAGAACTACCCTGAACATATAGTCCATAAATCAAACCACAACTAATTACTAACAGTTGTGTAAGGCTAAGGTATTAAACTTGAATACCCCTGATCGACCATTTCATCAAGACATAAAAAGATGAGATCCAAGTTCTCAAGAGCTTCCATCTTTTCCACATTGTTCCTGGTAAGGAAAGAGGTTACATCAAAAACTAGTCGTGGAGATTTTATATCTATAAGGGAAAATTCGATTTGTTATACCTCAGGAGAAGTGCAACAGCGTCGAAAAAGCCTTGAAGAACAGAAGATAAGATAAGCTCGTTTTCATTTTCACCTCCAGTAACAAAGAAGTGAAGGTCTTGGGCAAACTTATAGACAATAATATTATTGTCCAACAGTGTGATCTCAGCTGCAAGTAAACGTTATAACCAAGCATCTGTAAGTGATTTGAAACAAACAATATGTATATATATATATATAGTTAGGAAACACAATGGTCTTACCTTCAGTGCGAGCATTGGTCTTAGAAGTCTTAGAGAAAACAAATTTTTCAAAACTTAACTTGGCAGCATTAGTGGACCATTCATCTGAGTAATATTTGACAGCTACACGCTTTCCTTCAGAGTCTAAAAGAAGTATGTTCTTTACCAAAGGACATGAATCCTATTCAAAGTAACATGCACAGTCAGTATTCAAGATCTGGGAGAGAAGCCAAGCAAAGTAGCTGACAATATAACCAAGAACTTCACTAATACTACAGTCCAAATCATTACATCACAGATTCTCTAATTTATAAACACAACATTGTTATGGATGGTAGCATTATGTATATTGCTAAGTATGATTGCAGCAACAAAGTAACCTATACACATAAATGATCTTATAGTATAGGATTATTCAGTGAGATATATAATTACATATGTACACTTACGTAAGACATTGCTGTTAGAGACTTGAGATTGTACCTGAAAATCTCAAAGCATTAAATCCAAAATGATGAGGAAGATACACACACAAACGATCACCGGAATACAAGATCGGATAAGAAACAATGGAGATTCATAAACAAATGAAAATTCGGAAACCTGATGATTCAAATTATCAAAAACTCACCTAAGGATCCAAAGATGAGAACGTAACAGCTAACACAGATGGAGAAATCGGATTAACCAATAAGTTTACTAATCTGATCCAGCATAGAATTTTGATTTAAACCGACTAGTTAAGGGAATTTATGATATTTGGCTTGGTATTATTATTATCTTCGAATCATATACAAATTAATTACAAACCTAGACTGACTGTCGTTTTTTAAGTTTAGACACTAACTTTATGTCGTTTGAGTCGAGTGGAGGGAATGAAACTATGAAACTATAAATAAATGTTAACGACACAACGAAAAAAGTCTCCTCTTCATCATCTTTCATTTCATTCTCTCTGACCAGTGACCATGACTTCGTTTCTCTCAAGACGACTTATTGGTAACCGATCAAGTCAGATATTCAGAACTTGGAATTCTAGTTCCATTGCTAGGGCTTTCTTCTCCTCCTCCACTACTCCAATCAAAGCAACTCTCTTCCCTGGCGATGGGATCGGTCCCGAAATCGCTGAATCTGTTAAACAGGTCCATTATATTTAGCTAATGTGTATAACATAGTTGCTAACTTTACTTGATTTACGAGTTTGATCATGTTTCTAATAATGGGCTACTCACATTGATGCCTAGTACTTAATCAATGTTGTTGAAAATGTTGACTTTTTTTTGGTGATCTCAGGTGTTTACTGCTGCTAATGTAGTCATGGATTGGGATGTACATTATGTTGGTACTGAAATAGATCCTAGAACTAATAGTTTCTTGACATGGGAAAGTCTTCAATCTGTGCGTGATAGAAAGGTTGGATTGAAAGGACCAATGACAACGCCTGTTGGAAAGGGTCATCGTTCTTTGAATCTTGTTCTAAGGCAAGAGCTTAATTTGTATGCAAATGTTAGGCCTTGTTATAGTCTTCCTGGCTACAAAACTCGTTATGATAACGTTGATCTTATTACCATCCGTGAAAACACTGAAGGAGAATACAGTGGACTTGAACACCAGGTTAGATTAACAGGTTATTATCAGTATCGGTTTTAACAACTATGGTGATAAGAAATTTATCATTTTTGATTAGGTTGTTAAAGGTGTGGTTGAAAGTCTTAAAATTATTACTCGTAAAGCGAGTTTGAGAGTTGCAGAGTATGCCTTTCTTTATGCTAAGACTCACTCAAGGAAGAAAGTTTCTGCGATTCATAAAGCTAATATTATGAGGAAAACTGATGGTCTTTTCCTTGAGGTCTGTTCATTTTTGAACTCTGAATACATTCACACTTCTCAATTATGCCTTAACATTTTGCTTCCTGTTTTGTTCAGTGTTGCAATGAGGTCTCAAAGAAGTATCCTGAGATACAATATGAGGAGGTTGTAATTGACAATTGCTGTATGATGGTAAGCTTCACAATTGCTTCATTATTATTGTGGAATATGTGATTAATAATCTTCATTTATGCAGCTTGTGAAAAACCCAGCAGTTTTTGATGTATTGGTAATGCCAAATCTCTATGGAGATATTATAAGTGATTTGTGTGCTGGACTAGTTGGAGGACTAGGATTAACTCCAAGGTAACATTTTTATTCATTTATCTGTGAAAATATAAAGTTTTAATAATGGTCTACTCCAGTTGTAATATTGGGGAAGATGGGGAAGATGTTATTTGCCTTGCTGAAGCTGTTCATGGCTCAGCACCTGATATTGCTGGAAAGGTTAGTCCTTGAAGCAGCATCATTCGAAATATACAATGTTCAAGATTAGATCCAAAATGTTTGTTTCTTCTTTTGGTGATATTTTATCAGAACTTGGCGAACCCAACAGCTTTGCTTCTAAGTGGAGTGATGATGCTGAGGCACCTTAAGCTAAACAAACAAGCAGAGCAAATCCACAATGCTATTATCAATACTATAGCTGAAGGAAAGTATAGAACCGCTGATCTTGGAGGTACTTCAACCACTACAGAGTTCACAAAAGCCATTTGTGATCACCTCTGAACAAAACCCTAATTGTTTCTCTACTCATCGATTTTACAATGGATCTTCTGGGATATTCCCTACGAAATTTTCTACTTATTATTGATTTATTTTGTTTGCTTTCATTTCAAGTTTTTGCATATCTTTTAGATTTTTATTTCTTGCCTGAATTGGTTAATCATCATGTCTAAAGCTTCAATAATAATAACATGTTCTTCCTTTTTTTTTTAACTTATCAATGCGACCGACAAGTTTTTGTATATACAGTGGATGCTTAAGTAGTTAATTTGGTTGTCTCATTGTTTTTATTTACTCTCTTTAATGTGTTCTTACGAGAGATCCAATGGACTTTTCAAAGTGGGTAGGTGGGATTGATGACTTAATACAACAAAAACTACCATATTCATTTATTACACAATTTCAAATAAAGTTGAATAACCAAAAATAAAAATAAAAATAAAACAACCGACATTAAAACTTGGTTAATTCTACACCATTAAAATGTGGGTTGAGGATTTTGATGAGTGTTGTAGAGTTGTAGTTATTCAATTTGATGTAATTTTGGTTTTTAATCTGTAACGTATTAAACGGTTTATTAGAAAAATAAAATAAAAATAAAAAAATAAAAAAAAATTAGTAGAAGAAGAATCTATCTTTGGTATACCTACTTTTTTTTTTTTTGGTTCACGGCCTTATAAACACACACTTCACTGCCCACTCGATAACCAGATCTGAATCTCTTCCTTTTTCCTCTTTCACAAGAATCCTTGAGAGATCTCATCTATGGCTTCCTCTGATTTCAATGGAATCCTCTTAGGAATGGGAAACCCACTCCTTGACGTCTCTGCTGTTGTCGACCAAGAGTTTCTCAACAAGTATGCTCAGATCTCTTCTCTTCCTTATTATTTTCGTTTCGATCTAGATTCTCTGTGTTAATTTTTTGCTTCTAACTTCTCTGATTCTTCAATTGTACCAGATACGAGATCACTTTGAACAATGCGATTCTCGCAGAGGATAAACATTTGCCTATGTAAGTTATTAATTCACTCTTCTCTTAATCCTGCTTTGCTTTGAATTTAAGCTACAATCAAAGCTGTGTGTCTCTGAATTTAAAATGGTGAAGAAGATGATTGATTAGTAGTATCAACTTTTCATATAACATGTGCTTGAGGGAAAATACAAAATAATACTGTGATAAGTAATTTGTCTTTCTCAATCCGGTTTGAATCTGGCTCTGACTATAATGTTTCACATGATAAATTTGGTGTTTCTAGGTATGATGAGATGAGCAAGAAGTTTAGTGTTGAATACATAGCTGGAGGTGCTACCCAGAACTCAATCAAAGTGGCCCAGGTAAAAGGATACTTATGTTTTATCCTCATACTTGTTTTGATGTTAGTATCTTCTTTTTTTATGCTTAACCAAATGGTTTATTTGATTATACTGCAGTGGATGCTTCAAATTCCTGGGGCAACTAGTTACATGGGATCCATTGGAAAGGACAAATATGGAGAGGCAATGAAGAAGGATGCTACAGCTGCTGGTGTCAATGTATGTCTGCTTTTAGAGTATAAATTATATTTGTGTTTGGTTTTGAGTGTTGATCTTGTCTTCTTATATATTCAGGTTCACTATTATGAAGATGAGTCAACACCTACTGGAACTTGTGGTGTTTGTGTTCTTGGTGGAGAAAGGTCAGTTTAATATCTATATGTATGATTATCTTAGTAAGATGTATTTGCTTTGCTGAGTTTTAATGATGTATGTTTACCTTGCTGCAGGTCGCTTGTTGCAAATCTTTCTGCTGCAAATTGCTACAAGGTTGAACACCTGAAGAAGCCTGAGAACTGGGCTCTTGGTATAAAACTCATCTTCTGAGAATGGATAGTTTCATGTGTAGGAATTAACTGAGATTTTGTTATCTTTTGGTAGTTGAGAAGGCCAAGTTTTACTACATTGCTGGATTCTTCCTCACAGTATCACCAGAATCCATTCAGTTGGTACGTGAACATGCCGCTGCTAACAACAAGGTAACCAGAATCCACAGCTATTTTTTCTCCCTGACCAGTGTGTCTTTAACATAAACAATCCTGACATGCTCACATATGTGGCAGGTGTTCACAATGAACCTTTCTGCTCCATTCATCTGTGAATTCTTCAAAGATGTTCAAGAGAAATGTTTGCCGTAAGCAAATCTTAATCTTTTAATTCAGTTATACCAATCATATAATTGCATAATCTCTGCTTCTAATGTCTTGTTTGGACCAGATACATGGACTATGTTTTTGGCAACGAGACCGAAGCAAGAACCTTCTCCAGGGTTCACGGTTGGGAGGTAATAACAACCGCCACAGTTTCACCATGTTTTATTATTATGAACAAAAGCAATGTTTCTTAATCTGTTTGGTTATATTTTATACAGACTGATGATGTTGAGCAAATAGCCATCAAGATCTCCCAGTTGCCCAAAGCTACCGGGACATACAAGAGGACTACTGTGATTACACAAGGTGCAGATCCAGTGGTTGTTGCTGAGGATGGAAAGGTGAAGAAGTACCCAGTCATCCTTCTCCCTAAGGAGAAACTTATTGACACCAACGGCGCAGGTAACTAAGAAGAACCCAACCCTCATTAACTTCTCTCTAACTCAATCATAAACACCTTTTAATCTGGTACATTCAGTCATAGGTACTGATGGTTTCACTGTCTTTTTTGTGTTCATAGGGGATGCTTTTGTGGGAGGGTTTCTTTCGCAGCTGGTCCATGGAAAGGGGATTGAAGAGTGTGTGAGAGCAGGATGCTATGCTTCAAACGTAGTGATTCAAAGGTCTGGCTGCACTTACCCTGAGAAGCCAGACTTCAAGTAAAACTAAAAAGTCTCCCAAATCATCTTTTAGTTTTATTTCCGATTGAGATTTTGGTTATATTTGTCCTAAATAAACATCATTGTTGTTTCTAGGCTTTGTGCTATTGAGTTTTCTTGTTGGGTTGTTTTTGATATCACTCTTTTATTAATCACTAATAATATATATTATTATTATTATTTTATTACGCCTAGTGATATGTATAACAAAATTAAACTCGAATTATGAAAGATAGAACAAAACAATATCTATCGATTCATTGATATGACATGACATGTCTCGTTTGAGATCATGTAGGGTAGGACCAATGTTGACAAACTGTGTCACAGTTTTTTTTTTACTGTCTGAGAATCTAAACACCTTTATTAATGAGAACGTAAATTGACAAGGAAAGGATCATAGTTTAGCTGAATAATTTATTGGTAGATGAAGTTGTATGCTAGGACAAGTGAACCGGGATCGAACCAAATTGCTTAGTTTATGTGGAGTGTAAGCAACACGACAAACTTGTTGTATAAAATTAATAGGTTACGTTACCAACAAATGGTACAATTCACCTAACCAAATTCAAGAAACCGATAAATCAATTGGAAACCATAACCGAGGATTATCTTTAATTGATTTTGCTTGTGAAAAAATGCAAACGTTGTCGTTAAATTTATGTAATCAAGGTTCTTGAAAAATCTCCTAACCCCTTTCACTAATTTACTCAGAAAATCTCATGATTATTAATTATGATAAAATAAGATTGGTAGAGAATTATGTTCTTGACATGAAAAATATAAACTTGTAAATAAATTTGATAGGTGGCAAGAAGGAACTTTGGAAACCATTGTCACATCTTCGGCGGATGCACCTTAAAGTATATTTTGTTAGTTGTTTATAGATTAAAGGTCGTAACAACTACAAAACCAGATTTATTACTACTTAAGAAACCATATTTCATGTGTTGTTATATAAAATTGTTTTTGGAAACGTCAAACAAAATTTTTAATTTTACAACATTTTTTTGAAAAATTTAAATTCTTCTTTTTGTCCAATTTAAATTCTCAGTTAATGATTCTTTTTGCTGACTTAGCAGATCTGTAAATAAAAGTTGATTTTGCCGTGTGACGACTTCTTCTACTTCTTCGTCTTCTTCTTCCTCATCATCTCCAAAACTTTGCTTCTTCTAATCCATCTCATATAAACCCAACTAGAAACTTCTACTTGTCTTTTATTTTTTCTGAAAATTTCACGATCTCTTAGTATCATGAACCACTTCATAATCATCCTTCTCTTCAGGCGATTGATTTTCATCTGATAAAGTTTTGATTTTTTTTGTATACAGAGTAAACTCAAAGGTGAGTTGTAATCCATCTTCTGCTTTTTATGCTTATTAAGTAAGTCACAGTTCTTCATGTCGTTGTTGGGTTTTGGAGAATAGAATATAAACTTCTGAAAATATGATTACTTCTCTAGCTTCGAGATCGTTTCTCTTACTCTTTGGATCTGTTCGTTCTAAAAGCTTTCCTCTTGTTCTGCGAGTAAAATTTGATCTTTTGAGTTCAAAGGTTAAAATTGTAATAAGATCAAACACTTAAATTTGAGTTCTTTCAGTGTCCGATAACATATACTTGAGAAATGCTTAACTTTGCAGATCAGTTGTTTGATGAAAAGCTCCAACGAACTTAAATGGTCTTGATTGTCTGTTTATGTATATGTTACATGATCAATGTTTTGTTTATGTCCTGCAGTGTAGAAATCTCGGTGTTTTAATCTCTTCTCGAGAATGAAGTGTTTTTGGTTCTCTGGCGGGGATAAGAAAGGCGAGCAGAAGACACCTACCTCTGTTTCATTAACCTCTAACTTCTCTGACCGAGAAATAAACCGAAGCGGGTCAGAGTTTAACTCTAGGGATGTGTCTGGGACCAGCACGGAATCATCCATGGGGAGGAGGAACTCGTACCCTACAATGTCTACTAGAGCAAGTAATCTCAGAGAGTTCAGCATTACTGATCTCAAGTCTGCAACAAAGAACTTTAGTCGATCTGTTATGATTGGAGAAGGTGGGTTTGGCTGTGTCTACAGGGGAACAGTGAGGAACTTAGAAGACCGGTCTATCAAAATCGAAGTTGCGGTGAAACAGCTTGGGAAAAGAGGGTTACAGGCAAGTCTCTTGTTTCAGTCTTGTTCTCAAGATTTGTCAGGAATCTCATTTCTTGGATTTGACAGGGGCATAAGGAGTGGGTTACAGAAGTGAACTTTCTCGGAATAGTTGAACATATAAACTTGGTGAAGTTACTTGGCTATTGTGCAGAAGATGATGAGCGTGGAATCCAAAGGCTTTTGGTTTATGAATACATGCCTAACCAAAGTGTTGAGTTCCACTTATCTCAACGATCAGTCACAGTTCTTACTTGGGACCTTAGATTGAGAATCGCCCAAGATGCAGCTCGTGGCTTAACATACCTTCACGAAGACATGGAGTTTCAAGTAATGTCATGACTCTGCTACGGGATTGTCTCATTTTTGCTCTCTTTACTGACTTAGATTTGTTTTTCCAGATAATATTCCGCGATTTTAAGTCCTCGAACATTCTTTTGGACAAAGACTGGAAAGCAAAGCTTTCGGATTTCGGGTTGGCTCGTTTAGGTCCATCTGAAGGACTAACCCATGTTTCTACTGATGTAAGTTTTGCATTTCTGTTGCAAGATTTGGGGAAAAGATCTTATATATGTTGACTCGTTACAACGGGTTTCTTGGGCTTTATTAGGTTGTAGGTACAATGGGTTATGCAGCACCTGAATACATTCAAACCGGGCGGCTAACATCGAAAAGTGATGTGTGGGGTTATGGAGTGTTCATCTATGAGCTTATCACAGGGAGGCGACCAGTAGACAGAAACAAACCCAAGGGAGAGCAGAAGCTTTTAGAATGGGTGAGACCTTATGTATCAGACACAAGGAAGTTCAAGCTCATTTTAGACCCAAGACTCGAAGGGAAGTACCCGCTCAAATCAGTTCAAAAGCTAGCGGTTGTGGCCAACAGATGTTTGGTTAGGAACCCAAAGGCACGTCCTAAGATGAGTGAGGTGTTAGAGATGGTTAACAAGATTGTGGAAGCTTCTTCAGGGAACGGTAGTCCACAGCTAGTTCCGCAGAGGAGTCAAGACGCTTCTAGAGAAGCTGGAGGAAAGAACAAGAGGGTAATGAACAATGGTAGAAGAGAAGGAGGTTGGTTTGGTAAGTTATGGAAACCAAAGACGATAAGAGCTTGTTGATTGCTTTAAACTCAAACCTCTTCATACAAAAACAAAAGACTCAAGAAAGGTTATTTTGGCGAGATCAAAATCAAGCTCATATGCGTGTATATATATAAAGATGGTAAAAGATTTTAAATACTATAGTTTTATGTTTATATGATTATGTACATATAAGGTAGAATGGCTTATTAGAGTTTTGTTCTAAAGCTGATCAGTCTCCAGCACAGAGAAGATACTCGTGCTTACGTAAGAAAAATAAAGAGAATAGGAGTTTTTAACAGGGAATAACTAGGGTGACGATTTGGTAAAAATGTAAAAACTAAGGATCGTTCTGATATTAGTAGAAAGATAAAGAAAAACGGAAAATAAATAAAAGTGGAGTTTCTTCTTTTGCAACAAGAAACATAGAGATAGAGATATATTAAAGGGAAAATCTCAGCTCTTTCAGATCCAATTAATCTCAATCGATCTCTCAGAGAAATCGAAAAAGCTCTAAACTTTTTTCTTTTGAGGAACCTCTTTCGTTAATTCTCAAATCAATCATGTCAACCCCAGCTGAATCTTCCGACTCGTAAGTTACTCAGATCTCCGATTTAGCTTTTTCGATCGGGAAGTTTCTGATTTTTGTTTAAGTTTAGGTTTTTCGATTTTGGGAATTAGGGTTTTGGTTGATCTCTTATTTTGATCTTGAAGCTTAATCATATGTACTGTTGTTATAGGAAATCGAAGAAAGATTTTAGTACTGCTATTTTGGAGAGGAAGAAGTCTCCGAACCGTCTTGTCGTCGATGAGGCCACCAACGATGATAACTCCGTCGTATCTCTCAACCCTGCTACCATGGAGAAGCTTCAGCTCTTCCGTGGTGATACCATTCTCATCAAGGTTGGGTTTGCTTTTGTTCGTTTTGGATTCTTATTTGTTTGGGATATTAATTGTTGGTTTCTTCCCTTGCTCAACTGATGAATTCTTTTGTGGTTGTTCAAAAACTAGGATTTTGTAGAATTTGAAACCATTTATGATGTGTCATAAAGTTAAAGAGACTTATTGTATAGTTGATTGATTTTTATTTGTAATGTTTGTGAGCTCTTATTTAGTTTGGCTTTTGGTTTACAGGGTAAGAAAAGGAAGGACACTGTCTGCATTGCTCTTGCTGATGACACATGTGATGAGCCAAAGATCAGAATGAACAAAGTAGTTAGATCTAACTTGAGGGTTAGATTGGGAGATGTTATATCTGTTCATCAATGCCCAGATGTCAAGTACGGAAAGCGTGTGCACATCTTACCAGTTGATGATACTGTTGAAGGAGTAACTGGAAACCTCTTTGATGCTTACCTGAAACGTAAGATAGCTTCTCTGTTACTTTGATCCTAACCCTTCTATGCAAGCTTTAATTTTTTTTTTTTTTGAGGTTCTTGTTTGGTTTTAACATATGATTTGTGCGATTTCTGAACCAAATTGATAATTTTAATAGCTTATTTCCTGGAGGCATACCGCCCAGTGAGGAAGGGTGATCTTTTCCTAGTCAGAGGAGGAATGAGGAGTGTTGAGTTCAAGGTTATAGAGACGGATCCTGCTGAGTACTGCGTGGTTGCTCCAGACACAGAGATTTTCTGTGAGGGTGAGCCAGTGAAGAGAGAGGATGAAGAAAGGCTAGATGATGTAGGTTATGATGATGTTGGTGGTGTTAGGAAACAGATGGCTCAGATTAGGGAACTTGTTGAACTTCCATTGAGGCATCCACAACTATTCAAGTCTATTGGTGTTAAGCCACCAAAGGGAATCCTGCTGTATGGACCTCCTGGGTCTGGAAAGACTTTGATTGCTCGTGCTGTGGCTAATGAAACCGGTGCCTTTTTCTTCTGTATCAATGGACCTGAGATTATGTCCAAACTGGCTGGTGAAAGTGAGAGCAACCTAAGGAAAGCATTTGAGGAGGCGGAGAAAAATGCTCCTTCGATCATATTCATTGATGAGATTGACTCTATTGCACCAAAAAGAGAGAAGACAAATGGAGAGGTTGAGAGGAGGATTGTGTCTCAGCTTCTTACGCTAATGGATGGACTGAAATCGCGTGCTCATGTTATTGTCATGGGAGCAACCAATCGCCCCAACAGTATTGACCCAGCTTTGAGAAGGTTTGGAAGATTTGATAGGGAGATTGATATTGGGGTTCCTGATGAAATTGGACGTCTTGAAGTGCTAAGGATTCATACAAAGAATATGAAGCTTGCTGAAGATGTAATTTCTAACAATAGCTTTGCCTCGATTTGTTTAATGTAATGTTTATTGAAAGCTAAATTATTCTTTTGGTTATTTTTTCCAGGTGGATCTCGAAAGGATCTCAAAGGACACTCACGGGTATGTTGGTGCTGATCTTGCAGCTCTGTGCACAGAGGCTGCCCTGCAATGTATCAGGGAGAAGATGGATGTGATTGATTTGGAAGATGATTCCATAGATGCTGAAATCCTCAATTCCATGGCAGTGACTAATGAACACTTCCACACTGCTCTCGGGAACAGCAACCCATCTGCACTTCGTGAAACCGTAAGTATTGACAGTGCTCTGCTTATAACAAAACCAAAGCCTGTATTTTCGCTATAGTCTCATTCTAAAATTTCTTCTTTGCTTTGTAGGTTGTGGAGGTTCCCAATGTCTCTTGGAATGATATTGGAGGTCTTGAGAATGTCAAGAGAGAGCTCCAGGAGGTAAATTGCTAATTCCTTTCTTCTTTAGATCTGTCCATTAGCATTAATTGTAAGTTAAGCTGTGTTGTGATTGTTCAAATGCAGACTGTTCAATACCCAGTCGAGCACCCAGAGAAATTCGAGAAATTTGGGATGTCTCCGTCAAAGGGAGTCCTTTTTTACGGTCCTCCTGGATGTGGGAAAACCCTTTTAGCCAAAGCTATTGCCAACGAGTGCCAAGCTAACTTCATCAGTGTCAAAGGTCCTGAGCTTCTGACAATGTGGTTTGGAGAGAGTGAAGCAAATGTCCGTGAAATCTTCGATAAGGCCCGTCAATCCGCTCCATGTGTTCTCTTCTTTGATGAGCTTGACTCTATTGCTACTCAGAGAGGTGGAGGAAGTGGAGGTGATGGAGGTGGTGCTGCGGATAGAGTCTTGAACCAGCTTTTGACTGAGATGGATGGAATGAACGCTAAGAAAACCGTGTTCATCATTGGAGCAACTAACAGACCAGACATTATTGATTCAGCTCTTCTCCGTCCTGGAAGACTTGACCAGCTCATTTACATTCCACTACCAGATGAGGATTCCCGTCTCAATATCTTCAAGGCTGCATTGAGGAAGTCTCCTATTGCTAAAGATGTTGACATTAGCGCACTTGCTAAATACACACAGGGATTCAGTGGTGCTGATATCACTGAGATTTGCCAGAGGGCTTGCAAGTATGCCATTAGAGAAAACATCGAGAAGGTCAGAGATCTCTGAATCTTTCTAATCTCTAATCAAAATTACAACAGTCTTGAATCTCTGGACTTATAACTTGGTGTGTGTTTTTCAGGACATTGAGAAGGAGAAGAGGAGGAGCGACAACCCAGAGGCAATGGAGGAAGATGGAGTGGATGAAGTATCAGAAATCAAAGCTGCACATTTTGAGGAGTCGATGAAGTATGCACGTAGGAGTGTGAGTGATGCAGACATCAGAAAGTACCAAGCCTTTGCTCAGACACTACAGCAGTCTAGAGGGTTTGGTTCTGAATTCAGGTTCGAGAATTCTGCTGGTTCAGGTGCAACCACTGGAGTCGCTGATCCTTTTGCCACATCTGCAGCCGCTGCTGCTGATGATGATGATCTCTACAATTAGTGATAACTTTACTTATCCTTTTCTTTTTATCAAGTATTAAAATCGGATTCTCTACTTTTGGATTACTGGGAAAGTGATACTGATTCTTTCCTCGTACTTTTAAGTTTCGGTTTTAATCAAATGTTCTTATTGTTCATTTCATTTGTCTTGTCCCTACTGGCTACTGAGTAATAAAGAAGACAAAACGGAACATATAGAAAAATGAAAAAGTCTGTTTTTTGCCTTTAAATTTTGCAGAAATTTGTGGCTCGCCATTAGTAATGAAGAAATGAGGGAGAATAATTTGAAGCTGGGAATGTTTTTGCAACAATGAGAACACAAAGCTACTTCCAAGTCTTTAACATAATTAACCATAGTAGGCCACTTGTTGAAGATAAAAATACTTAAAACAACGTATATATAAATATTTATTAGCCTTCAGCGCCTATTCCACGTGCCCGAGGACGTCTGACAGCGACCAGAGGATTGACTATGCCTTGTGACTCTCTTCCCAAACCTGAGCCTTCGACAAAACCCATTCTCGCCATCATCCTCGAACCAAAACCTGTTGTGTGCTGCTCAAAGTCTCCCAATCTTTTCTCTCTAATTCTTCCTGTACCAGAGGCACTACTCTCCTGGGAGATGCGTTTCATATGTTTCCCAGAGGAAGAAGATCTGTTCCGTTTAGCATTGTTGTTACTTGATGAACTTGGCTCTTCAGTGTCAATGGAGAAATCCAAACCTAACCCTAGTGATTTTGGACGCTGAACAGCTTCTATTGGCTGTGCTATCCCTTTACCATCCTTTCCTAGACCGCTTCCATCTATAAATCCCATTTTCGCCATCATTTTAGATCCAAAGCCTCTGGTGTGTACCTCAAATGCCCCAACCTCTGCTCCATTAGAGGTTCCTGGAGTAGCTTCAGCTACCTGTTTTGCATTTTTTTCACCAGAGGTCTTTGCAACAGCTATCTCAGAATCGATTATACCACTTGACACAAATGATACTGGTTGATCAGCATATGAACTCTTCTTCTCATTGCTTTTGTTTCTCTCCCTTTCTTCTCTACTAGTTCGCTTTTTGGCTGAGTCTTTTGCTTTCTTCCTATCTAAACTTCTAGATTTCAGTTTTACCCTTCCATTGACAGCAAAATCAGAATCCTCTTCTCCGGCTCCTATAAGCTTCTCAATGCGAAGTTTATCGCTAGCAGATGGCAAACTTGTCTGATACGTTCGAGTCACTGTCACAAAGCTTTTTTTTCCAGAACCATTGCAGCTACTTGATAAGCGATAAACATCTGCTAATCGTCTTACCTGAGAGCAATCTTGAATTTGCATACGCTGGAAACAGTGCATGTCCACGTTTTCCAGAACAAAACGCTCTAACTGAGAGTTTATATCAGCAAGATCAACACCACGCTGCAGCATTCTCTCACGACGCTTCAGAGCAATGTATTCTTTCTGGTGTTTTTTCTTCTCACCAGGAAAATTACGGAAATGATTGCTCTTTTGTGCCCCTGAAGGCCAGGACTGGGGAAACTTAGCCATCTCTTTCTTCTTATTCTTCTTCCCTGAAACACTCCATGGATTTTTCACAAACATAAGATCATCCATTGTCAATGAGTGAGTAGCCTTACCATGCCCTGAAGAACGACTTCTTGTCATCTTTTTCTTACCATACTCCATTGAAGCTTTTTGCAAACCATAGCCACTCAACTTTCTTGTTTTTCGATTTCGATCAAAAGAATCATTTGAAGAACTGTCATCACTTGACAAATCCAATTTATCCAACGACTCGTCTACCAACCAATGAGCATCTAACATAATCTCACTGCCACCAATACCTTCCAAGTAATCCTTAGCAACATCATCATCAATCTCTGAACCACTTTCAAACATATCTTCTGAGCTGTAACCCTCAGAATATCCACTGCTACCTTCTTCTCCAGATTCATCATTTATCCCTTCTTCTCCACTCTCTTCATCAGACATATCTTCAGTGTACAATTTCATCCCTCCAATAGAAATAAAACTTGAATTCCTCTTCGATGTTTTCACAACATCAGGCATCACTTCATCTTCATTAACACCAGAATATACAACAGCATCAACCTTCTCCTCATGGGAAAATGAACCAACTTGATCTCCTAATGCCTTTGGAATAAAAAGGCTACCACTTGGTGAAGCATCAGAATCATCACCACCCAAAACAAAACTCGGTTCATACTCATAATCATAATTTACCTTAATACCTTTCGAAGAAGAAGGCGTTTGATCTAGAAATGCAAAAATCTGAGTTGTCTCTGACTTCCCCAACACCATAGGATTTGAATCATCATCTATTTGATCACCTGATCTTCGGTCCAGTCCATGCTCAGGATACTGATACACATATGTTTTACCATTGCATTTCCTTGGACCACTCGTGGAAGCAGAAGCTTTTAAACGATCTAAATTTGTAGGTTTCGATCTCTTTCCCGAAGAGCTTCTTCCTCGAGATGGCGTCGAAAAGTTATGATCTCTCCGGAAAT
>KE159161.1:0-34249 GCA_000411055.1 Leavenworthia alabamica | reverse complement strand
AGGAAGATCCCGCCGCGGAATTATGCTTGGTTCTCGTGCTCTGTCCTTGAGATCTACATTTACTTTTCCCAGAACCTCCACCGTTTGATCTTCTCTTGCCACCACCTCGCATAATTTATTAACTTAATTCCAGAAAACCCTAATTTGGAGAAGATGAAGGATTCAAAAGAAGAAGCACATCTTCCTTTGTTTGCCTTGGCCAAGTAACTAAAACGATGGGTTTCATGTCGTTTCACTTCATTAATTCGAGGATCTAATTGTTGGGTATTCGAAATGTGGCCCGAAAGCGAAGAATCAATAATTACAAATTAACCCCTACATTTATTTTATTTGCAAAATCAATCTCCTCCTTTGTTATCATCTCTCTGGGTACTACAATCTCTGTAACCAAACAGAAGGTAAGTAGATAGGAAGGTTTTATTTTTTGGTTATATTATCCAGAAATCGTCGGAGAAGATAAACAACACAGAGAGAGTGACGAGGGAGATAAAACAATGGAGAAGTACTTTGGAAATGCTTACAGAGGTGATCCAGGAGTACCACATGCTGATGCGGATCGCTTTGTGAATATATGGATTGGTTCAGCTGCTTTCTCCGTCCTCACTTGGGTCAATCCTTACATGTGGCAGCTCTCTAGCCAGTTCAAGTAACTACCCTCTCTCGCTGTTAACAAATCGAATTCAAATTTTGGATCTTTATGGTGTTTCATCTTTTGATTTCTCTCTGGTGTCCCTAATTGGTTTCTAGTTTATGTGTTTACCTGTTCCAGCGACGATAAGTAGCTCTTGATTCTTCTGATTTAACTGTTAAGTTTGTTCCTTTCTTCGTTCTCACTTGGGTTATACTGCAGTTTCATAGATTACGTCTAGAAGATTTTAGTAATGTTAGAAGAGCCTTTGGTAGCTAAAATTCCAGGTTTCATATCATTGAAGCCTCTATTGTTCATTCTTTACTTGTATGATAGTAGTATATATGATAGGATTCACAAGATTTAGTATTGAGATCTCTGTTTTTTGGAGTCTTGTTGTAAGCATGTTTCTCCAGTTTGTGTTTCATCTCTAAAGTACAAGAGCTAGTCAAAACTGAGATTTTTGTAATGGTTTCTCTCATACTCTATAATATGGCAGTTATCATGATAAATGGATGCTGTTTGAGCAGTACCATTGGAAGAAAGCAAGGGCAAAGAATCAACCTTACGAATTCAAGGTTCAGACTTTACCCAAAGAACTGAATAATCTAATTTTCTTAAACATTTACTAACAAGTTGATTTGGTTCTTCTCTTTGTTACTTAGTGGAATAAGATACCTAAAGAAGTCAGAGACTCCTATTACTACAACTGGCCTGTTTACTTCCCATAGAATCACAAGAGAAGCCAAAAACTTGTGGAATCTAGTAGCTCTATTGCTTCTTGTTCTGTTCCTTTTAGTACTTTGTGATTTTAAGATATTTGTTTGTTCCTATCTATCACTCATGACTCAATTATTCTATCCTATGTTTAAATCTCTTATGGTATTATTGAATCTCTCTTTTGTGTTCTTGGATACTAGCCAGTGCTGTGTGGTATCCAACATTCCAATGGTTACTAAAATCAGTAGTGACTACTGAATTACTCTCTACTCATCACAACTAGTTCAGTTTTGTATTCAAATGTTGCTTAATAATCTTAGGGGGAGATGCATCGAATGAAATTGTTTACTAATATGTTTATGTAATAACGACAAAGAATGGTAAATTTTTGAAAGAAAAGAATCTGAAATTAACTAACATGTTTCTCTACAAATCAAGAATCTCCATGTTTACTTTCTTTGTAGGATCTTCTGTACTTCTTCTGGCTGGCAAGGAATGGTCAGAGGTCCACTAGGTTGAAATCCGAACTCATCTTTCGCCTTTTCGAGCAGTCTCAAAAACTCAGGTTTATTCAACTCTTGAAGCTCCAAAACAAACCTCTTAGCTTTCTCTCCTTTAAGAGCAATCACTGCAACATGCCCTTCTTTCACATCACTTGGAATCAGTGTTATAGCATTACCTTCTTCATCGAACTCACCACAGTTCTCTACCTTATTGGAGAAGAATGTATCGAAAAAACAACACTTTGTTAGCTTTCTCATGAAAGGCTTCAACTTCTTACACATTGTCAAAGTAAAGCTCTCTGGTTTGGTCTTCTCTTCTTCTTCTTCTTTGGATTTTTGCATCGTTTTGGGTTAGAGAGTCTGCATTTTATATATGGAACGTAAAGTCAACAGAGAATACACTCATGGTTAGGAAATTTCCAAGAAATTTATTGATAACATTAAATCCCATTATATCTTTAAAAAAAATCTCATTTGTGTGTTTCGTTGTTGTCTTCATTTGCTCTACTCAAAATAGAAAAAGTGGGTCCTCTCGTAAACACGGTTCTACAGCTAAAAGAAGCTCTCTTTCTCTGTAACTTCTCCCTTCTTCATAAACCCCACTGCATCCATCTTTTTTTGAAAACATCTTGATGTACATGATGGGTTTGTATTATTACAGTGGTCAAAGATAATACTGAGACGTGCCGACAGTATTTATTGTATGTCAACTACCTCGTGGTCAAAACCATTGAATTATGAAGAAACTATAATGAATCTATAAATCAAACTTAATACAAAGTCAAACTTGGCATGTCAGTTCCACACAAGGAACACGCGTTGGATATATATCTTCTTTAAATGTCCAGAAGGACCAGAACTGTTTATGTATGAACTGCTCCGAAACCATCGTGCATCTACCTCAAAACGCAGCCGTTTTATTTGTTTTATGCAAATTTAAAAAATTTTGAAACCTTTAACTACGACGATGAGAAGTTACAGCCTTACAGGCAACCGGAGAGTGGGAAACGGTTACACGACGGCTCTTCCTCAATCCTCATCAAAGCAGAGGTGGACACGTGTTGAACATGCTTCATGCAGTGATCAGACTGATTATTGACACGTGTAATTATTTATTTTCGACTGAATTTGTATTGCGTTGGGCCTAATTGGGGCCCTGGTTAGGGTTGATAATGGATCTCATCATTTGTACTTACGCTTATTAGGCTTTGCAATGCAGACTAAGAAAGAAAAAAGCTATATCAGTGGGCCCTCAACTTGTACTACTTTTTTTCTTTGTATATCTCTATTTTGATTTGTCCTTTTTTGCCCTTTAGCCATATCTCTCTCTACGACTCTAGCTCGCTCTCTTCCTGATTTGATCGCCGGGAAATCTCAGTCATTCGATTAACAGTAATATACGCAGAGAAGATCTCTTCAATCAGTTCAATGGTCTAATTTTCACTACCTCAGATCTCCGACAACATTCCGGTAACATTTCTAGCTTTTTCATACATTTAGCCGCGGGATAACAAAGATGAAGAGACTTGAGTCCAAGAGAAGCTTACAATGAAGCTATCTGTGAAATCTAAAGCTTTGAATCTGAATATTTTCAGGGTTTTGATTCGTCCTTCGTTGTATGCTGATTCAATTTAAGCTCCTCAGTTCTCGGAAACTTAGGGTTTCTATCTTGTTAAGAGGAAGAAAGTGCTTTTAGTTGTGTAGCCATGTTTAAGAAAATCATGAAAGGTGGGCAACGAAAGCCCTCTAAATCAGAAGCTAATGAATCGTCAAGTTATGGAATTGGTCCGCCGGTTAGGTCAGGTCCTGGGCTCAATGTTGTCAATAACGCTTCTCATGGTGCATTTGTTAACTCGTCTCCTTCATCTGTGACGGCTACTCCACCACTGCCTCCGATGAGCTCGGTGGAACCACTTCCGTTGTTCAGAGATGTGCCTGTTTCGGAGAGACAAACATTGTTCTTGAGGAAACTTCAGAATTGTTGTTTCCTATTCGATTTCACTGACACAATAAAGAATGCGAGAGAGAAGGAGATTAAGAGGCAAACGCTGTTAGAGCTTGTGGATTTTATACAGTCTGGTTCTAGTAAGATCTCAGAGTCATGTCAGGAAGAAATGATTAAGATGATTTCTCTCAATATATTCCGGAGTTTACCTCCAACATCTCATGAAAATACAGGTCAAGAGCCTGCAGATCCTGAGGAAGATGAACCTTATTTGGAACCTTCTTGGCCTCATTTACAGCTAGTTTACGAGTTGTTACTGAGATATGTTGTGTCTACTGACACAGATACAAAGGTGGCCAAACGGCATATCGACCATTCTTTTGTGTCGAAGTTACTTGATTTGTTTGATTCTGAGGACATGAGAGAGAGGGAGTATTTGAAAACGATTCTTCATAGGATCTATGGGAAGTTTATGGTCCACAGGCCCTTTATTAGGAAAGCAATTAACAACATATTCTTTAGGTTTATATATGAGACAGAGAGACACAGTGGGATTGGGGAACTCTTGGAGATTCTTGGCAGTATCATAAACGGGTTTGCATTGCCTATGAAGGAGGAACACAAGCTATTTTTAATCAGGGTGTTAATACCATTGCATAAGCCAAAACCAATAGTTTTATATCATCAGCAGTTATCTTATTGCATCATTCAGTTTGTGGAAAAAGATTTTAAGCTTGCTGATACAGTAATCAGAGGATTGTTAAAGTATTGGCCGGTGACAAACTGTGCGAAAGAGAATCTCTTCCTTGGAGAACTTGAAGAAGTTCTTGAGGCAACACAACCTGTTGAGTTCCAGCGTTGCATGGTTCCTTTATTCCAACAAATTGGCCGCTGCCTCACTAGCTCTCACTTTCAGGTTAGTAAATGTGTTTGCGATAGAAGTCACGATATATGTTAAGCATATTGAGGCTCTGTATTTTCTGTGTTGTGTGCTTCTGTCTTCTATGACTATTACCTTCAACAAGTCAAGTTCATTCGACTTCGGTCAAGAATGCAAAATAAGTGCTTCATTAAGTTCATGGTTCAAATTGTTTTCTTATTCTCTCTTGGCTTGCTTCTTTCTTCAGTTTTTGTCACACTATTGAATTTCATTTCACATGATTATTATAGTGATGTTGTTGGCACCACACTCATTCGGTCTATGTGATCATCTCATTCCTGTTGATAGCTAACTACTCTGATTAAATCCTTGGATTCTTAGATCATCTTCATTTTCCATGATTCAGTCATTTCAAACTTTATAAAGTGAGTTAACTCTATGAATGTATTGACATCGTTGCTTTTGCTTTACTCACGAGTCATGAATTTCATTGTACAATGCTTTTACTTGGAGAATAACCCGGAAAAAGTGAGACTCGAGCATTGTTCTCTATGTAGTAACCTTTTGTGTGTTTAGACTGGATCATGATTGATCTCCTTCGTTCTAATCACAAGTTTATTTGCAATTACACAAGTTTCCTGTTATTCTTTTTGTAATCACTCAAGATTTTCTATAATTCTTTGTGGGTTATGCCTTAATGCTCACATACATAACTCAAATATCTGATACAGGTAGCAGAACGGGCACTGTTCTTGTGGAACAACGAGCACATTGTAGGTCTGATCGCGCAGAACCGAAACGTGATCCTTCCAATCATATACCCAGCACTGGAGAAGAACATTCAATCTCATTGGAACCAAGCAGTTCTTGGTTTAACCACAAATATCAAGAAAATGTTCATGGAAATGGATACTGAGCTATTTGAAGAATGTCAGAGACAGTATGAAGAGAAACAAGCAAAATCCAAAGAAGTGGAAGAACAACGCCAATATACATGGAAGAGGTTAGCAGAAGCAGCGGCTGATCGAGAAGAAGAAGATCATATGATAACTTCTTAGATCAAAGATGGTATTATTCTTTCACCTTTTTATGATTCTCATTTAATCAAAATCGTTTTACTATAAGTTTTCTTTTTGCCATTTATAAACTTTGTTTTTTGTTGGTTTGAGAATCATCGTTTCAAATTCTGAATGCTCAGACAAGTAGAGAGAAGTGAGTAGTTTGAGCTATTATGTCTGTAATAGTACGAAGAATGTGTTTGTGATCTTTCTCTCTAATTGTTTTTTTTTCGTGGGAGGTAAATTAAATTTTGTGGAATTTTTTTTATATTATATGTATACTTGCTTGTTATATCTTGTATTATTAGCTTGCCTTAGATTTATTTCTAATTGAAACAATCAACTCTCCATATATGGCTATGATCAATGAAAAAAAATTAAGTATAGAATTAATTAAACATATTCCCATTTTTTTCCCAAGAAGATTTCTTATTAATGAAAAAATAAAAACCGACTATTTTTATTTTTTTTAAGGAATTAAAAATAAATTAGAGGAATTTAATAATTGGACTATACAATTACAAACCCAGAAAACCTAAATATGAAATTAAGTGTTGATTATTGCACGGCGGCGCACAAAAATAAATAATTATTGCACAGAGAAGACGACGTTGACTACGACAATGTGTTATAGGAAAACAGAGCAAGAGAAAGTGAGACGTGGGATCCAAGTAAGCTTCACCCGGATTTCAATCTAATTGATTAGATGAGAAGCATCCAACGGTTAAGAGTTGTCGGTTAGTACTCTAACTAACTCATAACCACCACTGTCAGCTTACCGTAACTAACCATTGTTTATATAAATACTCCAAGCTTTGAAGATGACCAACCTGAAAAAAATTGTTATGTTAGTGTTCACGACTTTTTAGATTCAGTGTGTATTGAGAGTTGTTAAAGCTGAGTGTTTCTCAGTAAATCATTTGGTTGAATAACAATTGTATAAAAAATCTGTTTTGAAGTTGTGATACTCTGTTTTGTGTTCTGATTACAGTGAAGGTATGTTTTACGTTATCACAATGGCGGTTCCAAGAGGAGGCAATGGTGAGGAAGAAGACGATGTTGACGGAGAAAACGCTCTTTTTGATCAAAACGGCGTTGATTACGACAGCGATTCTGAGCTTTCCGCACAACTCCGTGATCTGGCCTCCGCAGCTCAGTCCGGTGACATTAACGCCTTACACATAGCGATTGGTACATCCTTATAATGTTAACTGTTTCTTCTATTGTTATAAATGGTCTTCGTTTGCAATGATTAGGGTTTTAGTTGTTTGATAACTTCATCTTAATGATTAGATAATATGAATGGTAGAGGTGATGAGCTACTTGAAGATAATGACACAGCACTTCACCTAGCTTGTCTATATGGTCACTTACCTTGTGTTCAGGTTACTTCCTACTTAGTCATATCCTCTGACTTTGTTATTAATGAAATCACTAATCATCTGTTATCGCAGCTTCTCTTAGAAAGAGGAGCTGATATGGAAGTCACAGATGAATATGAAGCCATTCCTTTACATGATGCTTGTGCTGCTGGTAAAGTTTAGCTCATCGTTCCACCATTTGCCTTCTATGGCTTAATTGTTCTTTATGTTTTACTTGAGCTTGTATTGTAGGACACTTAGAAGTAGTTCAGCTTCTTGTTAGTCGAGCTAATGATCTTGAATGTGTGAAGAGAATGATCAAAGCAGTTGATATAAAAGGTGAAACTGTAAGTATGTATGATTCATTCGTATATATATATATTATGGTTGATAACAAAAGTGTTTGTTTCTTGTTCATAGCCTCTGCATCATGCAGCTAGAGGTGAACATGTTGATGTGATTAGGTTTTTGCTTGGTTCTGGAGCTTCACCAACGATGAGAAACGCTTATGGGAAGGTAACATTTGAAAACCCTTTTCTCATCTTTGGCTTTTGAAGTTTGATTAGAGATAACAAAGGTTGTGTTTATGTAGACACCAGCTGAATTAGCTGATTTAAACACTGATGCTAGGAGGGTCCTTGAAGATGCTATAAGCAACTCAATAGTCTCCTAATCATTGCTGCAAAATCTGCAGAATTCTTCTACTAGTTTTGGTGAGTAAGTGAAGTAGTAAGTAAAGATATGAATATGAACTTTTTTTTTCTCTTAATCATGAGATTATGGTCAGAGTAATAGATTCAAATGAGGTAAGTGTTGCTACATCATTCTTATTAAACACACAACATCACCAATATTGGGCCTAATGCTGAATACATAAGTTGAGTAAGAGCCCATTGTTTCGCTAGGTGGACCCATTTTGGTTAAAGTTAAACTAAGTGGATCCAATTAAGGAGCATAATTATATGATTATAAAACTTAAAGTTTAGTATATAGTTATAATTTTCAAAATATTTTTAACCTAAATTTGAATTTCAAAAAATAAGGAATATATTTTCTAAAAAATTGATAGTTCTTGACAGCTCAGGAATTATTTAAGTGATAAAGTAGTGAGTTAATAAAGTATTGAAGTAATAAAATACTTGAAAATTGAGTATGTCATCAAATGAGTGATATGTGAAAAGGCAATTACGGAAAATGGAATATTCGAAGGGATGATCCAAAATGCGAAGCATTTTCAAGTAAGAATTAGAATGGCCTTGTTTCCATCATCTGCTTCCACTTACATTTTTATTATTATTTTTTTAATTCTATACTCTCTTTACACCTTATTTTTATTCCTCTATGCACCAATAATTTATTTTNATATATATATATATATATATGATTGTGTAAATTCAGTATGCAACAAAGTATACAAAAATATATGTAGTTTATAAAGAACACAAACCTAATATATATTGGTTGGTTGATTTATTACAAAAAGTGAATATTATTATTAAAAGAAAAAAGAAATCAGAAAAAGTGAAAAGAACACTAGATGTAAAATGGGTTATTTGGTATCTTTTGAAATGTATGGAAGACCTAAAAAAAAGCTAGCTATAAGAAGCCATAGGTAGCCTCCACCATTGAAAATGAAACATCTCTAAATTTGAGACAACGTCGGAAAACAAAAGAAAATGGCCATCCCCTAAGTGAAGAAGTATATAGTTTAGGGGATGGCCTAAAAAGAAGATGAAGTGGTATGGTACTGTGTTATAGTAAGCATATGGAGCAATGAAGATTGCACAAGGCTAATGGATGAAGAAAGACGCTGGCTTATTCAAGACAGTGAGTTTTCTACTTATATCATCACTCTACAAATTGGGCAACTTGTATCCTTTGGCAAGCTTCGGTTCCCCTCGGAATCAGCAGATTATGTTTCTTCTCTATGTTTTTCTTTATTTTCATTATCTTTCTCTTTTATTTTATCCACTCATGTGGTAGGTATTATGTTATTTGTGTGAGAAATAATAAAAATAATATTCGGATTTCAGATGTAAAATTTGATTGTTATTTTTTTAATTTTGAGATCAACTATAAAATATTTGTTACTATATATATATCCTGTGAAATATGACCAAAATTGATATTATTATACACACATGAGATAGTATTATTACAAAAGATACATATATGTATAAGGATAATAAATTATTAGTAGTGATTAGGCCATAAGAAAGTTTCTATAGCAAAAACTCGCTTCTCATAGAGACTAATGTCATGGAAAGCAACAAGTCCATAGTCTGAGAGAAGCACTCTTCAATCTTCTCATAATCCTCCTTTTTGTATTTTGGGTAATGCAATGGCATCTTAAACCCAATACTTGAGACCTTTGCGACACCTATGTTTTCATGGTTCTTCTCCACATTTTCTTGTGTGTTGACATGGCTCAGCAACTTAATAAGCCATGTTACCTTCTCCATTTCTCTCTTTTTTCTCTTGTTTATGATTTGATTGTGTAGCTTGTGTGTGTTTATATATCGAGAGAGATAGAGGTATTGTGAGATAACGTGAAAGGTTACTATTTTTAACTACCACTACGAATATAACATTTATATATATGACACATCACTTGTTCGATTTAGGAAGTAAAGTGAATGATTTTGAACATCGAGAGAATAAATGGGCCTTTGAATATTCAAAAGCCCAACTCTTATATAGCAAATGAAGTAAGCCCAGATTTAAGTAAATAAATGGGCCTCTTAACATTCAAAAGCTCAACTCTTTTAAAAATAATTAATCACTTGGATTGGATACATTAACTAGGAAATAAACAATACTACTAAAAATACAAAAAAAGAAAAAAAAATGGGCCCAATGATAGCAAATAAAAGACAGATAAGAATGTCAGAAAAATGCAAACACATGCTTGTTTACTTAATTTTCAGTATAATAACGACAGCTGTTTGCTTCGGTTCATTCACGTGACTCGGATTTTGTGTATGAAAATTTCTCAAATCGAAGGTGATAACTGATAACCAAAATTATTCCCAATTAAACCGGTATAATCTTATACAACTTTATTATTGTTCCCAGATTAAATTTGACCAAATATATCAAATTACCTCATTGACTTTACATAACAAGTAATCAAAAAGGAGGCAATAAAACAAAATAAATATTAAAATTGAAATATTTTGTTCGTATGTAACGTGAGAATTGGACAATTTTGCTGGAGTTTTATATATTTTAATTAAAATTATGGTTGTTGAGCTAGAATCTAGTAGTTCAACAGAAGGAATTTTTATGTGAATTCGTACATATATATAACAAAATAATTAAACTTGATAACATGTTATATATATGTTGACATTAATATCAACATTTTTATAAGTAGATGGCATAAAATAATTTGTATATTATATGATTTTATATCAATTAGTAGGTAAGCTATCTTTCTAACTCCAAAAACAACATAACCTTGCAAACATTTATCCATTAATTTTTCGAAAGATCTACTAACTAATTTAACTTTTCATAGTGGGACAAACAAATTTCAAATTGTCAAATGAGTACAAAAACCCCACCATTATAACAATGTTACTATTTATATATTGAGTTGAGATGATGTGATGGTTAGCTCAGAGGAATTATTTATTATATAAATTGAAATAAAAAGTAAATTCCATAAAGTGAAAAGAAAAAAAGTGAAATAAAAAGAAAGGATTCTTGATTCGAAGGCATGTAGTTGAAGCCATTTCAATGTTATCTACATTAAGCTATCTTTTTATAGCAAAAGGATAAGATAAATACATTTGGTTTAATATATTTCTTACTATTTGAATAATATTAGCTTTTGTTTTTTGTAAAAAACTTTAGTGATAAAATTATTTTAAGTCATAAATATAAAAGAAAACTGCATTTATACGTTTATGAAAATGATATAATATCTCCAAAATAAATGTTATAATTTGTAAATAAAAAAATATAATACAATAGTTGCATAATACATAGGTTATTAATATATTGTATAGATATGAGATTAGTGTGGACCAATCACTAGTGGTTTAGTTTGGTTCGGTATTTACGGTTTAGACGCAACAGCTGAGTTGTAACTTGTAAGGAGCTGTCTCTGGGTTATACGGGTCACCCGTTTCGTTTTCTTCTTCGGATATAAGATCCAACGGTTTACCTTACCAAATCAGATTCTCCTTTAAATTTAAAGAATAAAAATCGATAATTATATCGGCATCTTTATCGGTTGTTGATGGCAGTTATGTAATTTTACCTAATGCTTTTTAGTTTTATATACGTTTTCAATCAATATATGTGATTTATTATTATACTATAAAGTAAAATTTTCCCGTTACATAATATAATATTTAATATTATAGTAGGTAATTATATATTATATAATAATTTATATTTATATATGTTCGTTCATGTCACACATCACTATTTCTGGGTTCTAAAAGAAAGCTCTGTAGCTATTTTCTCTACCACAGAAGAAGCTAGAATCATAGAGAGAGAGAGTAATAGAGAGATTGATAACGAGAGCAAAGTGGATTTCAATTTTAGAAGAGGTTAAGAAGATGAAGGAGATGCAAGCAGTAGAGACTTCACAGTCGATGACGGTGGCTCCGGCGGTTCATAGCCGACAGTTGGGAGCTCAATTGTCTGGAAGTATGAGTTTCAGTAGCCAAATGTCAAAGGAAGATGAGGAGATGTCGAGGACAGCGTTATCAGCGTTTAGGGCGAAAGAAGAAGAGATCGAGAAGAAAAAAATGGAGATTAGGGATAGGGTTCAAGCTCAGCTAGGTCGTGTTGAAGAAGAAACTAAACGTCTTGCTTTGATCCGTGAGGTATTTTATTATTTAGATTATTTCATTCAATTTTTGTAGAATTGTTCTTCAATTTTGGTGGGTTTGTTATAGAACTAAGATTGGGTTGTGAAAATTGAAACTTTAGGTTTTTAGTATAATTGAATTTAGGGTTTAAGTGGTGAGGGTAAAGAAAAGCTTGATTTAGTCTGGTTCTAGAGTTTTTCAATTTCTAGGTTATAAACAAGTAAAAAATTTCTAGATCTGTAATGGAACCCACTTGAGCTATGTAGATGTGAAAGAAGCACATGCTTCTTCTGTGTGATGTTCTAGATCAAGCATCTAGACTTTACTCTGGTTCTAGTGTATTTGCTTGATGATTAAGTTTTCATTTCAGGAACTTGAATGTTTAGGTGATCCTATGAGAAAAGAAGTTGCTTTGATTAGGAAGAAGGTTGATTCTGTCAACAAAGAGTTAAAGCCATTAGGGCATACAGTTCAGAAAAAGGTAAGTCCCCAAAACATTGTCAAATCTGTTTTCCAATGATGTCTTGTTGGTTAGATTAAGAGGCTAAGTTCAAACGTGTAGGAACGAGAGTACAAAGAAGCACTTGAAGCATTCAATGAAAAGAATAGAGAGAAGGTTCAGCTAATCACTAAGCTAATGGAGGTTAGTCAACAAACTCTCATAGTCTTCAAAACTCCATCTTATAGATCTCTCTATGCTATATTTGTATTGATTTGTGTTTGCGAAATGAATGTTTTGTAGTTGGTGGGAGAAAGTGAAAAGATGAGAATGAAGAAGCTGGAAGAGCTAAGCAAGAACATAGATTTGATACACTGACTTTGAATCCAAGACAGAACAAAAGCTACTTGGACCAGAGATCATTCTCTGAGTGGTTAACCTCTACGTTTAGGTTTGGTGATGTAATTTATATTTTATAATCGTCGTGTGCTATATTACATTTGTTAGGGTTTCTTGGAGAATTTATAATGTTTTTAAGGAAGTAACTTCAAAAAATACTCATCAAGACAGGTTTGTTTGTAACTAAACACTACTTCTTTTTTCCTGTGTAAACTTTTTTCTCAATATTGCTCTTTTAATTGTTTTTTTTTGTCTATAATGTGTTCCATCTTCTATGTTGTATTTTTCTCTTCTAAAATGGCGTTTGAAATAAAAATATATATAGTTAACTCATGAAGTAAAATCAAAAGGCGCCCGTGGCCTAATGGATAAGGCGTTTGACTTCTAATCAAACGATTGTGGGTTCGAGTCCCACCGGGCGTGCTTAATTCTTTTTGAGACATAGCACTCCAGTGGCTATAACGATCGAAGTACAAAGCATAAACTTATTCAATCTAACTATATATTTAAAACTTTTAAATTACATTTTGTCTATACTCTTTAACCATTAAATATTAATAATTTTCTGATTATGTCATAAAAGAGTTGAATCCTAACACTAAAAAGCTGAAAATGTGAAACATTAATCTCATAACCCGGTAGCAGAACTCGGGTCAACCCGTGTACCCAAAGACTGAAACTCCGTTGATTCAATCTCTCTCCGTCGTAAAATTAGAATCATCCTATCTGTCTCAAGCCTCCGTCGCTGATTCTCAAGCTTAGCTTTCTCCATCTCTCTCTCTTTCTTGCTTCTATATCTCAACCACTTAACTCTCTGCTTCTCCATCTCCACAGCTTCCCACTCATACCCTATCTTCTTCTCTTCAATCTCCAACGCTTTCTTCTTCATCCACTCCTTTTTCTCCCACGCGCTTTTCCCCGTGTCTTCCACTACACGCGCCGCTTCTTCCCTCAACCGTTTCACCGCTACAGATACCTTCCGTTTCTTCCTAGTATCTTCTTCTTCTTCTTCCTCCTCTGATTCCTCCATCTCTGACTCTGAATCCTCTGCCATATCTGACTCTACTTCCTCCTCTGCTTCACTCTCCACAATCCTCGCCATTTTTCCAGATTCCACCGCGTGAAAACAACTCTGCTTCTGCTCCGGACGTTGCTGAACCGGAACCTGAACCGAAGTTGGATTCTGTTGAGGCTGATCATGAGCACCACCAAGATGACCACAACTATTATGATAAGCACACATCTCTCTAAAGAACAAATGCTTAGAATTAAGCAATTTCTTAACTTCATCTTTTAACTTAGGAGTAACATGATCCATTGTATCAAGCAAAGCTTGATTCTCAACAACACGACAAGCTGTTCCTTTACCAAGAATATCATTTACTCTTTTATATCTCTTATTCAAATCGTTGAACTTGTCTTCACATTGTTGTGGTGATACAGAGAAGCCTTTCTCAACCATAGCTCTCGATACTGNTCGGTGGTTGAGTTTGTTGATCGGCGGCGATAGGGTAAGGATGAGGATGCTGGAATTGAACTGGATTTTGTGGATTTTGAGGTAATTCTAAACTTAACATTCTTGGACTAAACCCAGAAAACATCACATTTGAATCCATGAAATAATCGTAGAGAATTTCTGAAAATATCGGTAAGGAAGTGAAATCGGAAGAGAGTAATATACAGAGAAGCTGAAGGAGAAGCAGAGGAGCTGCTGGTTTTGAAGGCGTCAACTAGGTTGATCTCTAAACTGCCCATGGTTTTGTTGTTTTTTTTTAAAATTTATTTTCTTTTTTTTTTTGGGAATTTACAAATCAGCCTAAACCAAGGTGCTGGTTTTCTCAAAACAATGGAGCTTTTTTTTTTGATAAATAAATTCAAAAATCCATGCAGATTTTTCATTAGATTTTATTTATTTATTTATTTATTCACAACTTGAAAATGCAACAATTTTAAAAATATTTAAAACTTTTTAATTATTATTTTATTGCCATTGGAATCTGCATAGAAATCTACAAATATCAATCATTGCTAGACAAGTTTAAAACGTCAACCAATTATAGCATTACGTTACATTTTGGCTTTTCCCAGTTTTAGACCAGACCACTTTTTAGTTCTTGCTAAATCTTGTGACTCAGATTCTTGTTAATTAATTAACAAATAGCTTAAGACAAATTAAACGTACTTATACCCGATCCCGACCATTTTTTATGGTAAGATACTTTACGTATGGTTAAAATTAAGATCCAGGCTGAAACCGGCTTCTAAGTTATATTGCACTGTGAGATCTAGATAACATCACAAGATGGGTTTCATAAAGTTATACCTTTTAAATGAAAAGTATGATTGGCTAGGGTTGATCTAATACATCAGTGATTGAAAGTTGTCGAAGCCAAGGGATTAGCAGGCATCTTTGCCTGACCACTTCTTGCATTAACAGTTCCATGCCCGAATTGATTCCTGACGCTTGCTGCCTCTGTTGCTGTGACTGACTTCTTTATCTTCAAAACCCATAACATAACATATATATAAAGTCAATAAGTTTCTCGTTTACTCAGTACAATCATATGTGCTTTTGTTAAGAACTTACAGCGGCAAGTCGCTCTTTGTGAACCTCTGTTGTCAGCTGCAGAATATTAATCAACCAAGTTAAAAACTATCTTTGCATGAATTGATAACATAACAATTCTTATATATGATTCTTACTGGCTTCCTAAATGTTTTGATCTCATCACTGCTAAAACCAGGAGGTCTGATATTCCAGTTTCTTTCTACATTTAAGGAGAAAAGATACATTAATCACTGAAAATGGAAACAGAAATGAAAAGAAAAGAAAAGAAAAGTGTAGGCAGTATTATCAGTCGGAACGAACCAACATGGAGCAATATGTCCTTAGCCTCTAGAGTATCTGACTTCCGATGTTTGGCTAACGAACATCCAAATGTTGTGATCTGGATAAAAGGAAACACCCAGAGCAGGAGTTGGATAAGTCTACTCTTAACCTCTATTATGAAATACATAATAAGATGTTGAGAGAAAAAAAGTGGGGTAAGTTACTTACTGATTCCACAAAGTCTTCAGCAACATCAGCAAGGATGTCTTCAATCTCTGGATCCAATTTTTCTGACGGGCTAATCTGTGGATAGACAAAGCGTATTAAAATGAGAGAAACATATTAGTGGATATCATGCAGAGAGCTTGGGTCCAAAACACCATTAAAGAAGCCCCTATAACTAGAGATGTATGTAACCAATATCATGGCATGAGAATATAAAGATAGGTCTGTGGATACCTGCTGAAGTAGCTCATGGATACTTCTCTTCCCCAGGATACGATTATCAGACGCCTCCTCAGCTGGAACTGTTTTAGCTTGGTTTCCTGGTAGAGGCACAGGAGGCTGAGTTGACATTGCCAGAGAAGTAGCTTTCTGATTTACCGACCCTTGGACACGGGCTGGTTGATGAGGGTGAGATAAAGGCTGCTGCGGAGATCTTAATTGTTGAAGTTGCTCTTGAGGCTGTTGTAGTTGTTGTTGTTTCTGAGGTTGTGACGTTGCTGCTGCTGATGTGGAAAGATGTTGCTGAGGACTATGAGATCTTTGTTGCATAGAGGGAGTATTTACTAGTGGTCTATATGAAGGAGGTGGCAAAGGCGGCTTCCCTTGTGCAGAAGATGATAACCATGGTTGATTATTGGCTTGCAAGCTTTGTTGTGCTGGACCAGTAGATTGAACACCAGAAGAACCAATAGGTGAAGGCCTCATAAGACTCTGTCCTTGAAAGTTCTGGCAAAAGCAATATAAAAGGAATGAAGGTGTGTAAACAAAGTTCATTAAGAATTCTGTCAAACAAACTCAACATAACAATGAAAGAAATGAGTTGAAAAATAAATGCAAAGAGAAGTTAATGTCCAATTTATAAATGGACATGAATATATGGGTTTTAAATATCGCATTGACACCAATGGCACACAACATTGACACAAATCGCTTCAAAATTGCAATTTTTGTTATACAGGTATGGTCAGCCCTGAAATTGCTAAAATTTCATAAGACCACAATTAAAAAAGGATTTTTATTTAATTTACTAAAATATTATCGTAAAAAAAACACAAGCAAGGGCTTGTATAGCTTGCTCTCAGGAATAATTAGTGACTAAGAAAATCTATTTTTAGGATTACACAAGTTAATTGAGATATTTGTTTCTTTTTTGAGCCTCAATATAGTGTGGCCCTCACCTCGCGCAACACTTGTTACAGCCATGGCCTGCGCCTCATTGCGCCTTGTGCCATGGCGCGCTATTTAAAACTCAGATGAATAGTTAAAAAAAGAACAATGAAAGAGAAGTCCAGAAAATTTGCAAGGTTAGGTTAGGTGGCTCTTGACAACATCAGTTAAGCTCTCATGTATCTCTATGACTAAGTAACCTAAAACTCTTTTCAGCAATCACAACATTTGAGTGATGAACAAACGAAAAAATTTGTGTGAAAATAGATTGTTTTTTCTGCCTATCATAGCACATCAAAGTTAATGAGGTTATAGAATAATTCACAACTCATATAAAGCAAAATTTTGTTGTTAATAATGAGTCACAAAGCTGAAATTCCTATTTTTCAGGAATGCAGGCAAAATCTTATAAAAATCGCAAGAAAAGTCAAATACATACTTGGGCAACAGAAGATTGACTACTCGGGGAAGAAGCTGGTCTTAGAGACGATTGAGTTGGTCTTTGCTGGTTCTGAGCCATACCACTTGGACGCATTTGTGAACCTGAGCCAAGTGTCCCCATCATCCCAATTCCCTGAGTTCCTTGCATCATCCTAACCTGAGCACACGAAACATGTTTGATCTTTTTAGAATCTTCTGAATTCTATTTGGTTATAAGAAACACAGTTCTTTGAAAAATCACCTGTGGGACACTTGTATTGGACGTAGCTTCTCCTACAGAGCCACGACCAAGTCCGGTGTATTGCTGCCTGAAAGAGCCAGGAAAAGCAGAAGGAGAATGCTGAGAAGTTGAAGGAGAAGGACTAGGAATTGAGGAAGCAGGAACGCCAATCGCCATGCCGCCTCTTTGCTGCCCGGAAATAGGTAAAGACGACGAAGAAGATGCCGGGGCTGATGAGGAAGATAACAATGGCGATGAAGCGGATTGTTGTTGCCATGGTCTTGAATACAACGGCGGAGGCGGTCGTCCTAAAGACTGGGAGACGTTTTGCTGCTGTTGCGTCGCCGGAGATGTAACAGGACGTACGTATTGAGGAGGATTAGGGTTTGGATTGAGCGATGGTGTTGGTGGAGCTGGGGAAGAAGGAATAGAAGCAACGGAGGTGGAAGTCGTATTAGTGGAAGGCGATTGCTGAATCTGTGTTAAAGTTGATGGTTTGGAAGCCGACTCCGACGGTTGGAGCGGTGTTTCCGGTGGCTGAGACGCCGTCGAGCTTTGCCCTGGCTGATCCATTGAAAAGTTAGTGAATGTGGAGGGAAGCGATGTTTGGGTTTATGGAAGATCTAGTCGAGTCGGAATTTCCGGTACAGAATGAGATTACTAAACCGGAACCACAAAGCTCGATCTATACCGGCTTTTACAATCCCTAAGCTCACTAGTCATTACGGCTAGGGTATTTAGTTTTAAATGTTTAGGTATATAGATTAAAACGCAGCGTTTCAACGGCTGTTTAGGTGTATTTGACTCCTTCTACAGAAACAAGAACCTGAATCACCCAATATTTAACCATCTTCATCATTAATCAAGATCTAAGAGTCAAATGCATCAATCACTGATAATTCCAAAAAAAAGTTCGAGAGAAAAAAAAACATAGACTTCATTCATCAACTACCGAAACAATCGAAAACATTGAGAAAGCAAGAATCAACGGAGTCTTCTAGCTTCTCTCTCGGACTCGAGTAGGGTGAGAATATCTCCCTCTCTAACTGGTCCTTTGACGTTTCTCATGATGTAACGATCAGAGTCAGTGAACTTCACTCTAACTTGAGTCACTTGACCCCTTGATCCAGTTCTTCCCATTACTTTCACTACAACAGCATGCTTGATCTGAGAATCCATTCTGATTAAACAATCCAAAAACAATTCAGAGATGAGTTTCAACAAAGCTATTTGAATCAAACTCTAGAATTTTACTGGATAACATATACAAAAAAGCAGAGAAAATACTTCACTAAAACACCAAAAAACTTGAATATATGATCTTAACTCTTGATATTATCAGTCTACGCTCATTTGCAAACGAGTTCATATACCTAAGATTTCTCAATCTAACTCTGTCACCATTGTACGAACCCTACCATGTCTAAGCTCAGAGTTCGTTTTCTCAACGAATCAGAAACGAAAGAAACTAATATCTAACAAACAAAATAAGAAAGCGATTACAGATGAGATAATCAGAAGCAGGAAATATACAATACAACTCAATACTGTCTCTAGCCAGAAAAAAATCAAGTTAAGAAGAAGAGAACCTGTAGATGACGGCGTACGTAGCCTTTGTGAGCTTTAGCGGCGGCGATAAGGCTAGAGAGCAGAGATCAAAACCCTAAATCCAGAGAGGCGCAAACTTTTGGGTTTCATCGGAACTTATAAAGAAATTATAATAAAAAGTCAAAATCAGGTTTACATATTGAAGCATTGACCCGGTTTTTCATACCGAACCGGTTCTTTACATTTTGAGATCTTGCTCGGTCATGATGTCAACCACAGAAATGTAATAATGACATGGATAAGATATTTATCATATTTTACAACAAAATTCTATTATGTTATAAATTTTTCTGCCGCCACCACTAAGAAGGAAGTGCAACCATCGCAAGGAATGGGAAAAACATATCAACTTTGTATAAGCTTACGTAATCAAGAAGAAAATAAGGTAAATATCTATAAATGTACTTATGTCATTATGTGAAATATTAATAGATTAAGAAACTTTGGGTGAATAAAGCTATAGACTAGTGGGCAAAACTTGTAGTGTTTGGTTTTCTTGTTATAGATTAGGCTATATAAATGGCTTAACGGTCCATATATGAATGACGTGAAAACTATTTTAGGCTGACCCGAATGCAACTTCTTTTGTGTATCACAAGAAAACCAAGTTTGGTGTATAACCAAAACAAAGAGAGTAAAATTAACCAAATTCAAGCGTCTAAAAGATTGATATTATTATTTTTGGAAACTAAGTTTTGTTTGAGATTGAGTAAAATTCGAGGGTATGTTAGTAAATATGAGAAAGGGGGAATATTCAATGTAACAATGATTATAGATATCAAATTGTGTTTAGAATTTGGAAGTGACATCCACTTATCAAAAGTCATTTGGACTCCTTTTGTGGTCCTTCTGGCTCCACCTTTTTGATATAGCCAAGCCTTCCCTAGTATATGGCAAGTGTCATGGATTCACACTAGAAATGTTAATTAGTTATTAAATCCAATACAAATGTATATAAAAAAACTATATTTATATATAAATTTCTTAAAAGCGATCTTTTATATACGAACGCAGATTTTTTCTATTTAAATTTTGAATCTAAAAATTTTGTTTAAAACAAACAAAGAAAATTTATATGACTAATGATTAATTCTGTTGAGGAAATCTAAAAATATTATATAAATGAAGGGCCCCATCTATGTATTAGTGGCATTTCTTGTAATTACTCCGAAATGCAAGGTCATTCACATAACTATAAACTCTATAAATATGCAAAGTTACAAACACAACTCTTACATAATAGACAAAACACAGATAACATTGTCTTAACAAGGTATGGGGAATTGTTTAATTATGGAGAAGAAAGTGATAAAGATAATGAGAAACGATGGAGAAGTAATTGAATACAGAGGACCTATGAAGGTTCATCACATCCTCACTCAATTCTCTCCTCACTACTCTCTCTTCGACTCTCTTTCCAACAATTGTCATCTTCATCCACAAGCCAAGCTTCTCTGTGGTCGTCTCTACTATCTCTTGCCCAAGGAGACAACCACAATCAACCATAATAAGACCATGAAGTCGACAAAGAAAGTCACGTTTGCAAATCCAGAGGTGGACAAAGAAGAAGATAGATTAACCACCAAGGAGAAGAGTCATGGTGTTGTGAGAGATAAGATGGTTATGAGTAAGCAAGAGCTTGAGAAGCTGCTTCAAGGAGGTTCAGTTCATGAGATTGTTTATAAAAGCCTTACTAAGCAACATCTATGTGATGATGATGATGATGAGTGTCATAGATAACAAAGACTCAAAAATGGCTTCGACCATTGTTTTACTATTCACATACAACTATTCAGACAAACATGTTTTGTCTCTTTTATACAACTATTTAACTATGTTTATATGTACCTATGAAGGGGTTAATCTTCTTTGCTTATGACTTCGAGAGAGATCTCGTTGCGCCGGGTAAAAGGGAGAGTGAATGGTGGATTATACTGCCAGAGAGAATTGATTCACATAGTGTAAGTAGAGAGTTCAAGAACTATGATATTTAGAGATTTGTAAATGTTGATGAACCTGTGCAACTTCAACTGATACTCCATCTCTCACTCGAAACTTCTTATCATTTCGAAGAGCTCGCCTTAGTTCTTGTTCTCGTTTCTCAATCTCTTCATCAGTAACATAGCCTGAAAGAAACAACCGTCGTTTTTATGACCATGTATATTAGATTGGAACTAGTTTGAGATTCTCTTTATATATATCTTTGATCAATCAAAATAGTGTATGGTCACATGTGGATGGTGAAATCAAGTAGCTTTTACCTGAAAAGGCGATAACCGCAACAGTCTTTTGTGGCACTTTTTGTATTTTGACTGAAGGATCTTTTGGTAATGGCAAATTAGAACCATACTTTGAAGGCATAACAAAAGACATCCGCCATTGGTTTTGATCTTTTGTCTGAACCAAAATCGAGAACGTTTTGACAAAAAAACAATACACTCCAAAATATGTAATATTTTGTAACATAATCTAAGAAGTTTCAAAAAGAGAGAGCTTCGTGATCTATATATACCTTGCTAGTTATTACAGGAGTAGTCATATCCATCTTTTCTCCAACAGATTGAACTTTACGAGTAACAACAGGTGTTGTCATATCCATCTTCTCCTTTATTGTGTTCTATTGAAAACACAAGTATCAAAATCCAAATTTTGAAAAAAGTGAAAAAGCAAAATTCATAAAGAATGATGATGCATACATAGTACCTTACCAAACAGGTACTCAGCTAATACATTGAAAGACTTAGAAGCACCATAGAAGTCAAAACCAGCTTCCCCTGGCATTGTAGTCTCAGCCACATAATAAGGCTGTTTCAAAGTTATAGCTTTTCAAAATGGATGAGACCATGTGAAAATGAGTGAAATTAAGTTAGAGAAAGAACAACCTCAACTTGTCTAATCTCGTACTTGTCTGTCTTAATTACAACTCTGAAGTTCATTGTCTCAAGATCCGGAACTAGATAAAAATTAAAACTTTAACAAGTAAAAATTAACACAAACTTGGATTAAAAAAAGAAAGCTAAGAACTAACCAGACATCAAAGCTTCTTCCAGATTAGAGCTATTGAATCTTTTCGGAAACACGTATTTCGCACTCTCCACCGCTAAATCAGCCAAAACTGATAGAAATAGAAAATATTATAAACCAAATTTGCAGCAATAGAAGCAGATGAAGAGGATTACAGAAGACGGAACATTTACGGCGTTGAGAGAGAGAAGATGCTTGAGAAGCGAGGGCGAGAACTAGAGAGACTCGAGCTTCAGTGGCAGACACGGGTCGACTCTGCCGCGTCGTTCTGATGCCGGAGCAAATACTCGAGTATCTCTGGTTAGCGTTTGAAGACGAATTGAGATTCATGGAGAAATTTTTGTGAGAAGAAGGTAGAAGAATTGAAAGGGACGATGCTACGGCGCTCATCATTTCTCTTCCTTCACTCTGTTTCACAGAAGCAAATTTTATTTTCTAAGTTAAATTAACGACCACTCGATTTTCTCAACCGTTTTGGTGGACCTTTTCCGGTCCTGATTTCATACCGGTAGATTTCAAATCTCAAACCGGTTGGTTTAATTCGGTTGAGTAACCATAATCTTTTGTTTACGTTTGCCACTAACGCAAGACCCAAAAACAAGTTGACTTTTGCACTTACTTAAAGTTTGAAATATAGAAGATTATAGACTAATCATATGTTAGATTAACTTGACTATGAACAGATCCATCTTCCATCCTAATCCAAGACTTAATACTAAAGGGAGTTTCATTAATCTCCAAAATCCTTGATCCTCTTGGCCAGTTTCCATATCCTCCATAACCTGTGTGTCTTGCAAAACAAAGCCAGAGTTTGTTCTTGTACGGACAGCACCAGTCTAGTCCATGGTTGTGTCCAACAAACACTGCCTACACACACATATGGAAAAAAGAGTCATCATTACACCACCTCGGAACAGTTCATTAAGAAGATTTCTATCACAGTTAGTACCTTAACTGAGGATCTGTTCTCAAGCACTTTCATCATTCCATTTTCAGCTTCTTGAGCAGCAACTTTCTCTTTATTGATTGAACCAACACAAGGTTTTGTTAACCATAGCATTGGAGCTACTTTCTTGTATGCTTTACTTGGTATGTGCCAAAAGATCAACTCAGGAATCCTGCCAGAAATATACATTTTTTAATATTTAATAAGCGATAGAATTGTCTCTTAACATGTGGTTACAATCATCCATTGAGTTTTCTCAAGAAGAAAACAAAACTTTTGATTCATACCTTTGATCAGGATTGAGACTATTAGACTTAGTTTTAAACCATTCAACTTGAGCACTTGAAATAACTTCAGGATATGAACCACCACCCGAATCAAGAAAGTATAACAAAGCCACAGGTGGTTTCAAATGATCCGATGATTCAACAACAATAACATAATTAGATACACTTGGCCATAGCTTCTTAGGACCAATCATTGAGTATGAGAGTTCATTAGATGCTTTGAGTTCTTCTTTAATCAATTCCAGTCTTGTTGTTCCTCTAAACATACAACCACCACCATCATCATCATCATCATCATCATACTCAGATGCAGGGCAGTGAATAGGAGGTATACCAAAGGAACTGAACCAATCCAAAGGCCAAACAAAAGAAGCATCATCATGGTTACCAAAGAGAGTAGCCCATGGAATACCTCTGGTTCTTGTTGGTGATATAGCTTTATCCCAAAACAAGCTTGCGTTTTGTATTGCTATGTTGTTAGCTGTTACTACATCTCCCAAGTATACCACAAAATCTACTAAAAAAAACGGTTATTTCAGTTATGTTAATAATCTTACAGTATTGTAACTAACTAAATTGACCTGGAGTTTCAGCGTCGAGAACGGTGGACATAACGGTAACGGAGTTAACATCTTGACGTGGGCCCCAATCAGTCCACGTGTTTTCACCGAAGTGAAGGTCTGCAAAGATTGCGATCTTGAACGGTGATCCTTCCTTGACCCGAAGATTACTGTTACTCCCCTTTGGCCTCGCCGTCGTCGGTATGTTTAGCTCCAATCCTACGGCTGAGATTAATGGAAGAAGTAACACTGTGATTATTACAAACGACGACGTTTTTTGCATCTTTATGTTAATAAAAGTTTATGTGGTTTGATGTTCTTTCATCTGCACAAGCACAACTTCGTAGAGAGATAAGATCCTTTTGATGACAAGCCGGCCTTGGTTTAGGTTCGGTTTACACTTTTACTATGGTTCGATTTTATCTTTTTCGTTTGTTTTAGATTGGTACGATTGAATTTACTTCGAAATTTGGATTTTGAATACATATGAAATTAATCTACAAAATAATGTAGCCTACTATCATAAAAAGAAAAAAAAATAGTCAATGATGAATAAAAAAATGGATATTTCATATGTTCCTTTGGGCAAAGTAGAGCATATTCAAAGAATATTCATTATCTCTCTTTTTATTTTATTGATTAAAATAAAATATAGGCATGAGATCATGTGATAGTGACGCCTTTATTCTTTACTTATTCGGGTCTCTTTGTTACGTTTAATTCGGTTTCAACTTTTGAGCCACTTTAATATTAAATTTCATATTTAGAGATAAGTATAATTAACTATTACATGTAAATAATAATAATATTTTTTTCATTAGATAAAAATAAGAGTTGAAGGTTTAGTGAGAAGTATGTGAAGAAGGAGGAAACCTTTTAGCATAACAACTACAATAACCATTATAACAAATTGGAAATTTACCATTCTTACATTTTGGTATTCCAATATCTATACAATCTTGGTCTGTTTTACATATATCTCCCACTGTCTCTATTACCATGCCTGTTCATTATTATTACCAAATTACTATTTTTTAATTCATTTATTTGGGATAGATATATAAATATGTAATGATGATAATAATACTTACACGATGTGACAAGGAGGAGAATGGTGAACAAGGTTGAAATTTTCTCCATTTTTGTTATTTCTTTGATAATTTAGAGATTATTTTTTTTGGGTTTACAGATGTGTGTGTGTGTGTGTTATGTATTTATAAACGTGATTAATGGCTTCGTTGATATTATCGAAGTCTAACATGATTTGATTCAATTGAATACATTATTACCAATAATTAATTGGTCAATATTCAAAGTATGTCTTTAATTTTTCAATTTGTGATTTTTTGGGAGTCAAAGTCAAACTATCTTTTCATGTAATAAAAAGTTCTTAAAGAAAAGATTTGGTCAAAATTACAAATACACTGGTTAATTTAGGAATACAACAAAAGGACATATATCTCTAAACTGTTGAATTAAGACAAAGGAAATATCTTTCTAAATTTTTAATTCTTGTTTTGTTGTAGTCTTTACATTTTAATTATTGAATTAAATATTCATTGAATTAAATATTCAATATTCACATTTCAAATATTGAATTACAAGATTTAAAGCGGCGTCGTTTATCTAAATGTAAATATTCAGTGTTCACATTTAAATATTGAATTAGAAGATTTAAAGCGACGTCGTTTAGCTATAAGGATTGTTTAGTAAACTCATACGACATCGTTTCATGCAATTTAAACAACACATACCAAACCAACTATACAAAAGTTTATTATGGATATAAAACCCTTAATTCATTCAAGATACAAAGTTTTTAATTCTACTACAAACTTAATCCTTTCATCAGACGAAGGAGAACTACATGGAAGATCTCTGTTCACATCGTTAGAACAATATGTCTAACTTCAATGTATTTAACTAGTAACAATTTGATTTCTCAAGTATTCAGGTTATGATCTGTTACAAAACATATGTCTAAGTTCTGGTCCTTAGTCTCTATCTTGTACCAAATTATTGATCATCTTAGCAAGAGGAACAGTTCCCTTCGTCATAATCTCAAATCTTGAAGTATTAGAAGCATGTGAGAACAATGACAACCCAAAGACCATCAGATCCGAAAGAAACAACCTAGATGACAAAAACCCATGCCAGTAATGAGGTTGCAGATCAAAAAATGCATCAAAGAATCTTCTAGTACCATCTAAATCAAGTTTCAGCAATATATCCATTCCAAAGCAAAAGAACTCTCTCTGTCTTCGTCGTTCAATAGGCCACAAGTCTCTCCATACCTCAGCAGAGAGTTGATCTCCTCTTAAACTGTTATTACTCGGTGAACCGAGGTATCTAACAATGGCATTTGCAACTATTGGTGCAGCTGCAAGAGTTCTAGCTACCATGTAACCAGTTGAAGGATGAACCATTCCTGCTGTACCGCCAATTCCAATAACTCGTTGAGGTAAGACTGGTAAAGGACCACCCATTGGGATCACACAGCGTTCGTCTTCTTCAATACGTTTCACATTGATTCCCAAATGGTTTAGTCTAACAACCATTCTTTCTTGGATATCTTCCATTCGTAAACCGGGTCTAGCAACAAGAGATGTTTCTTCAAGAAATATTCTGTTGGATGAAAATGGCATTGCGTATAAGAACGTTGGGATCTTGTTGTTTCTCTCCTTAAGCTCAGGATATGAGTTCAGATGTGTGTCTCTCCAATCCATGAACACCATTTTGTCTATATCGAATGGGTGAGCATCAACTTCAGCTATAATGCCGTAAGCTACTTGATAACCAGGGTTGTAAGGTTTGTTATACTGAACTAAGCATCGGGAAAACCCGGTGGCATCAAGAACCACTGAAGCTTGAATCTTTACACCGTCGTTGCAAATCACGGTTGAGTTTGTCTCTTCGTGAACCACGTGAGTGACCTTAGACTGATGAAACTTAACACCGTTGGTTATACATTTCTGAAGCATTTTGGATTTGAGCTGTTTCCGGTTAACTCTTCCGTAAGGTCGGCTTAAGTCTTTGGTGACACCTTCATCAATATAGACAATAGCACCAGACCAGGTAGTGTCAAGGCAATCAAGTAAGTCCATAGCTTCAAACTCATCAACCCAAACTCCATAGTTGTTAGGCCAAATGAGCTTTGGAGAAGGATCAATGGAACAAACAGAGAGTCCAGCTTCAGAAACCTGCTGAGCCACAGCTAAACCAGCTGGACCACCACCAACGATAGCCAAATCAACAACTCGACTCATTGAAGTATCGTATAAGGGAAGCTCAAAGTCAAGATTCTCCTTTTTAGTTTCAGGAACAAGATCTAAAAGAGCAGCACTACTACTCACAACACTAGAACCAACTTTGATTGCTCTTCTCTTCACACTAAGCCTAACCCTTGCAGGATTTTGATTATTACTGCTCAATCTCTCATACCCATGAAACTGAGGGATGAAAAATTCAAGCTTGTTGGGTGTCTTCAACAAAGTATCCATTGACTTCCCCAAAATTGAATAAAAATACTATTACAGAGATAAAAAAAAACCCAAGTTTCAGATAGTTCGAAGTTAATTGGATGAAATAAAGAGGAAAATAGAGTTTTAAATCCGTCGAGAAATGATGAAGGAAGACGACAAAGACTTACCCAGAAGCAATAGCTTCATGGAGATGGAGACTATTATCTTCTTCACTCTCTTATGTGTTTGTGGTTTGAATCCATTAGAGTGGTCCGTCCATTATATATTATTACCCTCATTTGTGACTTTAAAAGCTTTCGGTTATGACTTTGGTTTGCGTTTTACCTTACACATGTTGAGTAACTGATTTTTTTGGGTTTAAATGTTAAGATTTTATTTTATACTAATTTTGAATTATTGATTTTTTTGGGTTTAAATGTTAAGGTTTTATTTTATACTAATTTTAATTTGTCACAGCGGTTATAAAAATGAACCAAAAAAAAAACTAGAACAACATATGATTTATTACCTTTCACTCAATTTGAATTTTCATTAGAGTTTCTGATTTATTACCTTCATAGAATTTGCGTATGATTTTGAATTTGTAAAATATATGATTTTCGATTTTATAATCTGTGAATGAATAAGATCAAATGCTAATTCTGATTCAAGACTCCTAAATTTTGCAATATCCAAAACATTAAAGTAAAATAGACAATTGTCTGAGAAAAGAGACTAAAAAAATCACACATAATCCTTTTTTTTAATACCCAACCAATCCACCTATTAGTCTTTCACCATGATATAACACCCAAAAAACTGAATATTTTGTACACAACTGTGTCCTATGTTATGATCATGATGAAGCCAGACCTACATAGATGATGATGACAATGATGTTAGATCTACACATACAAAAACACACAACCTCAGACTGAGGCAAAGAAAAGGAGCCATGTTCTTACCTTTACCTAACTACTCGCTTCCAATGTTATCATAGCTGAAACCTTCAGATATGGTCTCCAATCTCTTGTTGTCTCCTGCAAAAACAAACAGTTATTTAGTTTTTTTGCCTAAATGCTTGTACATTCTCTAAGTAGTTTCTTGAGCTATATGTATGTGTCTTGAAGAATTTGAAATCTGATGACTAGAGTTATATTCTAATGGATTAGAGAAATAAGAAACATGTAACAGAACCTATCTTCTTCATTGTTTTGAACATTCTTAAAGCTCTCTCACCTTGATATTCTCCAGTTTCGCGAGAGTCCACGAAATTTTCAGCATTCGAAACAAGGAAAGGTGATCCAGGATAGTTCTCCAGAATCTCTGAGATCAACAAAAAAGCTTATGGTTACAAAAAATGAATCATCCTGTTACCTGTTAGTTGGCTCTTGTACTAGTGCAAAACACCAATAACTACTTGGTTCTATATGTGAGTATATGAGACAGAGAAAGACCTGAGCTCTGGGAAAAATCAGCGGTCAGATCAGTGAGGCTGAAGTTTCTAGGAATTTGACCTAAGAAACCAAAACTAGAAGCATCTGTAGCAAGGAGCGGCTCATTGAGGGGTTGGTTGTTGGACACGTTATCGAAAGAAGGAATCGAGGTATCTCCAACTGTTGAATGTCCTTCGAGGCCATTTCGTTCACCACCATACATGTATGAAGCAGGGTTTGTATAGGCAGTCTCAGACTTTATCATCCCTCCATTCATGCCTTGCATCATTGGCATGTTTGTTGTCTGCGATGAGAGCATATTTGGAGAAGCATCAACTCTCCTCGCATTGGTTGATATGTTTACAGAAGAGTGCACATTTGTGTTGAGTGTTGAAGAGCCATTAAGGTATGCATTAGGCAGAGTAGAAGCCATAGGATGATGTGCAGTTTCAGACTTCAAAGATTGATCAGTGTGCTCAGAGGCATAGCTTAGTTGTTTCTGATTCACTGTTAAAAGAAAATGATTAGGTATCCCTCAACGCAAAAATTAAAATCCATCTAACTCCAAAACGAATCTTACTTGATTGAATATGAGAATCATTTGTATTTTGGACGGAACCAACAACACCAGTTTGATGCATCTGATTCATGTGGCGAACCTGCTGCTCAAGCAACTGGTTGAACTCCATTATCTGGTGTTTCACCATGAGCCTAAGATAGTAAGCCTTGAAAAATTCCCGATTCTCTTCTTCAAGCTTCTGCCAAACTGTAAACCAAAAAGGTAACATAGTATTACTGTTGTCAGTTCTTTTATGAGTTCTCATTTACAACTACTTCCTAACTTGGTTCTAACGAATAAAACCTACACTTGAACCAAACTATACATAAGCAACAATAAAATCATTTACACATGATTTTGGCTGTGGATGTTCTGAAATGGTAAATAAAAACATTGATACATTTAAATGAAAGTAATTGAACTAGAAAGGAGAACAATGAATGAACAAGGATTACAAAACAAGATGCTAAAAAAACAGAATACTTTTACCTAGTTCTGTGAACCCAGGCTCGATTTTAGCCTGTTCCAGCAAAGTTTCGACAACTTCTTTCTGATTCATGTAAAGTTGGAGGCATCGTTCTATAAGGTTTTGAACCTGAAACGTAATAACAACAAGCCATGAAGCCATCGTTCTATAATCTTGAACATGACAGTTGGACAAGGAAAAGAAAAATAAAGATTCAATTTCACTTTTTTCGTATATTCACACAGTAAAAAACAAAGGACTTCATCATGATGTATGTTGCTTTTGATAGCTATCAAGTTCTCTTTATGGGATATCAAACACATGGTCAATGCTACCAGTTTGATAATCATTGTATATACAAACGACTTAACAAAACTAGTTTTAAAATAAAATAAAAAAGTTATACCAGTTGTATATCTTCACGTGAAACCTTTCTCACTGTTCCACTTGACATAGCTGGGAATTTTGTAAAACAAGACCTTGTTCCTGTCAGCAAAGATACAGTATTTAGTATATATACTTAGAGAAATCGAGTTGAAACTATAATCATCAATGATTAGAAAAACAAGGTTATTTATTACATATATCAACTCTGAGTATTCAGATTACGAATCTAAAGCTAGAGATCAGAGAAACTTATACCATAATAAGATCATACTATATCCTCAATGATTGGTTTCAATGAGATTAAAATCAAAATAATATAAAAATACCAATGAAGAAAATGTGATTATCTCCTTAGGTTTCAAAACCACAAACCCAGAAAATAAAAAGATTTTCAAAAAATGAATGAATCACCCAAACAAGGATTCACAACCAGAATCACAGAATCGATTGGATCAAATCAAATATATATATAAATAAAACACTCAACGCGATTTTTAACATCAAAACGATAGCTAAAAGACAAATTCGATCAGCTAAAAGACAAATTCGATTAGGCTATGTCGCTAATCCTATAAGATTCTAGAGAAAGAGGAGAGGAACCTAAACTCACTTTGTTGATCGTTCGTGGCTCTATTCTGGATTTACTTGTATTTATATATAAATTTAACATTCAGGCTTACAAGTACAGTAACCTGACACGTGTCACGGACCCATACAGTTTATCTTAATCTATCTTTACGTTGGTAAAATCAAATCATCAACTACAACCACAAGATAATTTATAGTATTAAAAATCTATATATTCTAAATTGAGAATTTATCATTAATGAAAATAATCTGTGACTAGGAATATGAATATTTCAAAAGATTATTTAACTAATCTACAGTTTTATTCTATGCATATAAGTATATATATATCTATAGATTAGATACAAAAAATAACTACTAAGAGTCTAGAACACATGAGTCTCTAAGATTTATCTAAACCTGCGTTTAGTTTCTCCATAAGCAAGAACCCCAAGAACAGTTACACTATACCCACCAATTCCCATCACTGTGACTGGGTTTCCAAAATGCAAAATCGAGATCACAAATGCAACAGCTCCTTTAGCATTACCAAGAACCTGAAAACATTAAACATACACAAAACATTCTAGTTTTTGTAACAAGGTTTAAATGTTTTATGTTATTTTTTTAATAATTCTTTCTAATACCATCATTTATAATTTATGAAATAAAATTACATTATTTTCTTTAACTAAACATAAATACTATTTTTTATTAAAATTATATTTTTAATTTAATGTTAGACTTGAGTATTTAATTGTTGAGTTGAATATTTAATGGCTGTGTTGAGTATTTAATGGTTGCGTTTAGCAGATTTTTTATTTATAAATATAAGGTCAAGTATCCCAAACAATATACAATCACCCACAAGAAACACATTTACCAAACATCATAAATTTTTTTTCAAACAATGAATACAACAATGATTCTCATGCATTGAAACAATACATTAAACAATCTGGTGAAACCTTTGAAATGGGTTTTAGCTAATGAAAAAGTAAAAAATATATGTTTTTCTAATTACTTTTTGCACTAAATATTTTTAATTTTGAATTATTACTTTTTTATATTATAATATATAATATAACTAATATATTTAGTTACATATATATAATATTTTCCCACTATGAGTATCTCGTGGGTTACGAGCTAGTCTACTTTTATTCTATTTCCAGATTCGGTTCTTGACCAGATTAATTAGGTCCAATATCTAGATTTATTCTGTAATGTTATCATATTTAATATATTTGGTTTATGATGTATTATTACTGCATAAAATGATATCAAAATCAAAACAGTGCATATCATACATTGATGAGATGATATATTTCTAATTGATCACTACCATTTCCAACGACATAATAAGCCCTTCTTTGCTTAGTTAGTGATATAAAACAAAATAAATATTGCAATTCTTGGGGAACAAAGCCACAAGATATTTACATAGAGTAATACCCAAAATAAGCCATTGCTTTTTACATAATAAAACAGCAACGCTTCACTTTTTACACAACCAAAAGGAGATTTTTACTTAAGCCAGTTGAAATCCAACAATACATTTATTTACTGACTTAATTAAAAAAACCTCTATTTTATTTACAAATTATTTGCAATATATATATATATATATAACATGAACCATGTTCAGATGCTTTGTTTAGTTAGGCTGTTCAAATAGTATACGTCTTTCTCTGGTTGTGTTATATATAAGTTAAAGAAGCTTGAAGTTTTACTTACCCAAGAGATGGTTAAGGAGTAGTGTTTGCTGTAACAGATGCCGCGAGCCCGATTCTTCTCTCTGCAGAAAAAAAAAAGAAGAGTGATTCATGATCATCAAAATCATCATGAGTTCATGACCTGTGATTTTATATAGATAGAAGAAATGTTAACCTCCAGTGGTAATAAGTTTCTCAACCCGAGTAACAATATGTTTCCCATATGTGTATCTCTTCAATGCATTCAAGTGAACTTTGATACGAGAAATAATAAGTGCAAGACTTTGATCATCACATGTTTCAAGAACCTTTTGGACTACATAGTTCCCAAATGGATCTTTCATCATTGCCTGTAAATTGTTTCGACTTTAGTGATAAAAAGAGATGAAGTAGCTAAGATTTTTTTTTTTAGTTGCGGACCTGAAGAGGCTCGTTTTCGTCAGTATAACCAAGCATCTCATTAACTAGAACCTGACGTTCTTCTGGACCACCAAATGTTAGGCATTTTTCAACAACGTTAGAAGCAAACTTTTGTTGACTCATCTTCACAATTTGTCCAGCAAGCTTATTGATAATTTCTGATCGTTCATGTGGTTTACCATGTTGTATGATGTGCTATATAGCCGAAGAACACGATTATTTTATAACATGAAGCGAAAACATAAATTAAGCTTTAGATACTTACCTGAATAACATAGTTTCCATACTGATCTTGCGCTAGAGTACAAACTGAATCCATAATTTCATCCATAATGATCTGTTGTGTTTCTATGTCATCAATATGCTCCAGTACCCTCTGATGTGAAGTACATTACAAGTATTGTTATCAATGGACATGAAAAATTTGGAAGTTGGATTATATGATCAAGAAGATATAAGATGAGATGTATTATATTGAACCTGGATTACACGGCATCCATAAGGGTGTGTAGAAAGAGCTAAAACTTTTCCGTAGAATGAGGAAATGATGAACTGTATCCAATCCTGAGGAAGACGCTCTATACACTTTTGGATCACATGATTACCGTTCTGGTCATGAACACATTTTATGACAGACCCATCAAGCTCTTGCACCATTCGAGCTTGCTGCTCCAATTCAACCACCTCTAACGCCTGTATCAATATCATCAGAACAAGAAAGGGACACAGTGAGAAAATTTAAACGCCTATTTCTATAAAACCCTTACAACTGAATCGTAATAAGTAGGGTCAAAATAATGTAATATTGTTGGGTACCTTTTGGATAACTCTGCAGCCATACATCTGTAAAGAAAGAGCCAAAACGTGGCCCGTAACTTGTTCAGCGAGTTCTTTTCTCTGCTTGTTGGTACCATACTCAAAAAACTAAAAAAAGAAACAGAACAACATATGAGTAAATTGACACATCTAACCATATACATCAAACTGATTTGGATGCTACAGCTCGTACCTTTTGAATAACATAATTACCAAAGACATCTGTCATTAAAGTTCGACCATAAGGAAGTATCTCAGCGAATATTGCATTCTTTTCCTCATCAGTTGCAGTCTCGAGTTTCTGCTGAATGAAACGACTTCCATACTGATCCATGCTGTAAAAAGTGGAGTGAAA
>KE159159.1:65294-78806 GCA_000411055.1 Leavenworthia alabamica | reverse complement strand
GCAAGCATTAGACCAGTCGGGCCATGTCTCCCCACTCAGCCGGTCCACCCCATAAAACACCACCCGGTCGATTATCCTACCCGTGTGACCATGTACCACGTCCTGAGCAATAGACCGGTCAAGTGCTACCTCTTCATCCTGTCAGGTGGTTTTCCCAGAAACACACCACCGCCGGAAATCACCTCCTCCGGCCACCACCACCTTCCAAACACACATGCAACTACAAATGAACATACTAGGGAGTTAGAATCTACTTTTAACTTAATCCATTAGCTGGATCCAACTCCACAAGCCAAAATTAAATTTTGAATCTTCTCCACAAGTTAAAAATCCTACAACTTCAAATATCATCTCGATCCCATTACAAACCTTGGCTAAACAACACAACAACAACATGCAAGAGGAGATTCAAGCTAGCCTTCAAGCTATCATCCTCAACACACAATATCTCCTCCCAAGACTTTATGAATCATAAAGATTCTTCAAGAACAACCCACAAGTCAGAGAGAGAGTTATGGGAGGTAGTGGAGAACTTATTGAGTTCTAGAGAGTGGAGAAGACAAGCCAATGCCACCCTTTTTTCTCCTCTCCACGTCTAACCATTGGGATTAAGCCCAAATCCAATACCACTGCCAGACCTGTCGGTGGCTCTATCCCACCCAGTTGGGTGGTCACACAGCCGGCTGCCCGGTCGAGTGCTACCTAGCTACCCGGTCGGGTTCCTCAATCCACCATGGCCAAACAACTCTCCCCTCTTCCGAGCAACCCAAAAACCTCTATAAACCTCCCTGTCATCCGTTCCCATACAGGGATATGGCAGCCATGATTGATCAACCATTTTATTAAACCGGACTAGCCACCCCATACCACTAAACTGATCTCATAATCTTTAACCAGATCACAATTGTTAGATATGACATACTAGAGTCTTATTGTTTGGTTATTAATGTTTGAATTGTTGATGTTATATTTTGCTAGGTTGTTTGAAAACTTACCTGATATTAGGATATTAAATGATATATTATTTATTAATTGTTATTATTTAATTAAAATATAATATTTAATAAAGGTAAATTTTGAATATGTTGGTCTAACAGCATTTAGTACTTAGAGAACAACATTGGAGTGTTTCAGGGTGGTGGAAATAAATAGTCATGGAGAAGAATGAAGTTTTTTTTTTAAACCGTAATCAATGACTTTTTTTGCCAAAACATTAGTTTTATTTAATTCTGTTTTTGATTTTATTTTAATAATAATAAAATTAATTTAATTTTAAATATTTATTAAGATAAAAATTTAAAGAATATTCATATAAAAGATTATACTATTTTGGAAGTATTAAATTAATAGTTAAATAAAAAATTAGTATTACATTAGTATATATTAACACTTAAAACAATATATTTATGTTCTAAATGGGATTGAATCCGAAACATAAGACAACCAATCTCCTTAGACTACCATAACGCCACTATCCAAAGTATAATTATATCAAGTTGGTTAATGGTTAATGCTTATGCTGATTTTTTTCCACGACCGACTTGATTCCATGTTGGCACTTTTTGAAAAAATAAAAAAAATATCATTACATAGGTGGTAACCACGACTCTCTCGCTTCGACAAATCTCTATTTTATTGTCTTGATTCTCATGTTTCAGTTTGGAGTTGATCTCATTTGGGCGTTTTTAGATTTAAAAAAGGGACCACACTTGTCAAGTCATGTCTTTAAAAGGACATAATTGTAGTTTTGTTTAAAACTTTTAACTAAACGTCTAAGTACGTATAGAATATTAGTGCTATCAATTTCAATTACTACTAGAATTATAATTATATACCCTACTATACAGGAATAAATTAAATATTATTTTACATTATATATTAAAATAATTTTAAAATATTANTTTTTTTTTTTTTTTTTTAAGAATTTTCAAATAAATAAACTGGTTTTAGGATATCTGTTTAGTGTCTTGTCATTGTCCTCAATTATTAATTGTCCATTTCCATGACCACTAGCAAACGTTGAAACCTTCTGTTAGTAGCTACTAGCTAGCATTCATGTCTTTCAAGTTAATCTATTTTTTAAAAGGTCCACTGTCTGTTTTCTTATTAAAATAATTTATTTTTAACATATATTAGTGAAAGTCTTCTCTTTATTTTATTTTTATATTATCTACTTGTTTTGTTAGCGACTATATATAATATATATTTATATGTACTATAATTCGTTTTAACTTCTGCAAACCACATGCTTTCGTGTTAAATGACTTTGTGATACAGTTAGAAATCAAAGAAAGAGTTTTAAAAAAAAAAAATCTTATTGAATGTGAAGATGAGTTCAAGAACTAGAGTCTTTAAGATCTTGATCTTAGTTTTCTTTCAAATTTATTCTAGTTATGGGATCACGAATCCTTCAGACAGTAAGTATAGTTTAATGTAAGATCGAAGTTTCTTTTTCATATATATGAATTATTTCAAATTTTGTGCAGCTAATGCTTTAATATCCTTGAAGAATAAACTCATAGGATTACCAAGAAACTGGAAAGGCATTGATCCTTGTGATAACAAATTCAAATGGGATGGGATTATATGTAACAATGACCGAGTTGTTCAAATGTAACAACACTCTTTGTTTTATTTTCTTTTTTCTTGCAAGACTTTATTAATGTTGTTTTGTTGTAGATCATTAGGCAACTTTAACTTACTAGGAAATTTTCCTGATGATATTTTAGCCCTTTCTGAATTAGAAATCTTGTAAGTCTTTCTTCTTGTTCTTCTTCCTTTTACATAGAAATGGTTTTGTTCTTATTTTATTATCTATTTCCATGTTTGTAGGGATTTGACTTCAAATCCTCTATTGATTGGACCACTTCCATCAAATATTGGTAACCTCAAGAAGTTGACTAACTTGTAAGATAATCTCCAATCTATTTTTCAAATTTTAATTTATAATGGAGTTACTGTAGTTTATAGTTGCTTTTTTCCTAATCCTACTCTATTTTGGAGTTAGAAATGGATATTTTCAATTTTTATTTGATATTGAAAACATTAAAGTCCAAATATAGAATAAATATTTGAATAACTTGGTTTTGGAATTAGAAATAAAATAGAGCTGGAGAAATTTTACACCAGAATGGAATATAGAGTAGATTTTGAGATTAAGATCATAACCTAGAATAAATTTGCAATCGCTTTGTTTTTAATAATGAAAAAAACTCAGAAATCAATTTGTTTGTACATAACTCATACTTTCTCTGTTTCTAAAACAATGTTATTCTGACATTTTTCATATAAATTAAGAAAAGTAGCTAAATTTCATTTTACTTTTAATTAATACGTAAAAATATACATATAAATTCGAAAATGACATTATTTTATTTACAAAAATTTGACTCTAGAATAACTCTTTTTCAGAAATAGAGAGTATAAATAACTAAAAGAATTGTAAGTTTTTATATATTTTAGTTGACTATAATTTTTTTCTCTTCAGACACCTTATGGGATGCAATTTCAGTGGTCAAATCCCTGAATCTATAGGGAATCTTGAACAACTTACAAGACTGTAAGATTGTCTATATTATAAACATTTTCTCATTCAATTAAAATCTCTAAACACATTATTATTAATTTATGTATTTACTTTACACAGCTCATTGAATTCAAATCAATTTAACGGAACAATACCGGCTTCCATTGGACGGTTATCTAAACTGAATTGGTTAGATATAACTGACAATCAGATTGAAGGAAATATTCCAGTTTCTAATGGCACTTCTTTACCAGGACTTGACATGCTTCTTCAAACTCAGCATTTGTATGTACAACCAAATGATTTTATAAATAATTACTCTTTTTGATGTAGTGATTAGTCTTACATACTCTTTCGCTTTCTCTTCAAGTCATTTTGGGAGAAATAAGCTTTCGGGCAATATCCCCGATAAGCTCTTCAGCGCAGACATGACTTTGAAACATATGTAAGTTATATATTCATTCCATTCCGTTCTTTTATTATTAAAAATGTTATTTTATGTTTTCAATGTAAATTTGTAAATTAAATTTCATTTCTGTCTTTATTATTTAAATTTATTAATTGGAAAAATAAATTTATTTAGTGTATTAATAAATAGTGAAAAAAGTTTTATATATTTTTCTTAATTTGCGTAAAAATATTTAAATAATACTATTTTGAAAACAGAGAGAATAGTAATTGTGACTAAAAATAGATGATGATATTGCTTCTTGATTTATTTATAGACTATTCGATGGGAACCAATTCACTGGCAAAATCCCAGACAGCATCAGCCTTCTTACAGAGCTGGAAGTATTGTAAGTTGTAGAAATAATTAATATAAAAAAAAGATTGAAATTTTTTCTTAAATCTCATATGTATTGTTTTCTTTGTTGTAGACGCCTTGATAGGAATAGACTAAGTGGAGATATTCCTTCAAGTCTTAATAATCTAACAAATCTTCAAGAACTGTAAGTGATCATAAAACAAAGTTTTATTATTATTATGTGTGTATATAAATAAAAAGGATGTAAAACAGTATTTAAATACATTTTAGGTATTTGTCCAACAACAAATTTACAGGTAGTATTCCAAATTTAATCAGCTTGAGAACTCTATTTACATTGTAAGTTTCATATGGTTCTTCCTATTTTTTTTATTTTTTTATTTAATATAAGAAAAATTTATTCTCAATTAATCTATAGCTAATATCATATATGATGTGTTTTGTAACAGAGATGTGAGCAATAACAGATTTACTCCTTCGGTCATACCACAATGGATCCCTTCATTAAGTAAACTAACAACATTGTATGAATCCATATAATATATAAGTATTAAGTTCTATCATGCATATAATAAATAATATGATATCATATAAATAATATAATATGATATTAGGTTCTATCAGGAAATATCAAACTTATAGTTTTTTAATAAATAATATGATATTTTTACAATTTTTAAGTTAATGTTATGATTAAAGTTTCAGGTATATGTAAGTTTTAGTGATAATATGAGATTTTAGATTTTTAAATATAATTGTTATAATCCAACTCTTCATAATAAATGGGTTAATCAACTATATTTGTGTAGAATACTGAACTGATAAATTTTGTTATTTTAAAAATGTAAGTTATTTATTTTTACTGAATACATTTGTTTTATTTTTAAGTAGAATACTGAACTGATGAATATATTTATTTTATTTTTATTGATTATATTTGTTTAAAATATAAGTTTTTTTTTTTTACATTTTAATCTTTATTTAATAAATTACCTTTAAATATTTTTCAAATATAGTTTACAATAATATTACTAGTAGATTTATATTAAACTTGATATGAAATTTATGTCTTCTACTTGGTAGAAGGATGGAAGGGATCCAACTAGAAGGTCCATTACCAGAATACCTCTTTGATCATCAATTGCAGACTGTGTAAGTAAACAATACATAAAACTTTGATATTGTTAGTAATTCTCCCACATCGATAATTATAAGAATTATCTTTATGTTTAAATAGCAATGGCCACTTTACTTATTGTCAATTGATTTTGAGTTCGATGTTCATGTTGTCAAATAGATATTGAAGTTATTTCGAAATCTTTATTGTTTGGCTTATTTTTTTATTGAAAAATTGCAGTGTCCTAAAGCGCAATTGGATAAATGGAACATTAAAATTTAAAAGCATGATGCATGAACTGGATTTTGTGGATTTACAATACAATGACATAGCTGAATATTATCAACCATTCAACAAAAGCAGCAAAATATTAATGTATGTATAATAATTGTCACAATTCATAATTATGTTTTTATTTATAAATAGTTACTTATGTTAATATATTCACAGCTTGGCAAACAATCCAGTGTGCCCAGAGGTTGGGATCAGAGCAGATGACTATTGCAAAGTAGTCAAACAAGAATCTTCATATTCTTATCCTAAAAAAAATTGTCATAATAAGTGTGGTCAGCATAGGGAAAATAGTCCAAACACATGTAGATGTGTGTTTCCAGCCAAAGGAACTCTTAGATTTAGGTCACCTTCCTTCTCAGGGTTTTCAAAAACCGAAAACTTCGATTTGCTTTGGTCAAGCTTAATGAGTTATTTTCAAGATAAGAAATTTCCATTTGAGAATATGATCATAAGAAACATAACAGAGGATGAAACTGAACATCATCTTTTATTAGAGCTTTTGATATTTCCATTAAAGGAAGATAGCTTTAACTGGGCAGGAATGAGTAGTGTAATTTCCGAGTTTAGCACACAGAAATATAAGGCTCCTTCAATGTTTGGCCCTTATGTTTTCTTATCTATTCCATATTATCCATTTACAGGTATGATGAAGTCACTGAATCAAACACATAATCAAAACTGGTTTGATATTAACTCTTTTTGCTATGTTTGTTTTGCAACAGTTTCCGAGTCATCGAACAAGACCATTTTTATTGTAGTAGTAGTTAGTTCTGTTGTTCTTCTTCTGTTGTTAATTTTAGCTGGGATTTATGCTCTGAGACAGAAGAGAAGAGCAGAGAGAGCAACTGATCAAATTGATCCTTTTGGTAAAGAAATAAAAAAAATTTAGAATCAAGAAATATTTGATGAAAAAGTTGGTAACTTTTTCTTTACTTATGTTACAGCAAAATGGGATACGATTAAGAACAATGTCGATGCTCCGCAGCTAATGGGAGCAAAAGCCTTTACTTTTGAAGAGATGAGGAAATATGCAGATAACTTTTCAGAAGCAAATGGTATTGGTAGTGGAGGTTATGGCCAGGTTTGTGTTTTTATGATGATGACCTTAATTAACTAAATGATATTATTTGATGTTAATATTTCCCACATCGAGTAGAAAGAACTTTGTTTTTGGGTATATAAAGCACATGAATTACTCCACTCATTGCCAATTGATTTTGATTCGGAAGCCAATGTTTGCTAAAAGTTTAATTCTAATCTCGATCTAATGGTGAAACAGGTGTATAAAGGGGCTCTTCCCTCTGGGCAACTCATAGCTATTAAAAGAGCACAAGCAGGATCTTTGCAAGGAGGGTTAGAGTTTAAAACTGAGATCGAGCTTCTTTCAAGAGTTCATCATAAAAATGTTGTTAGACTCTTAGGGTTTTGCTTTGATCGAGGTGAACAAATGCTCGTATATGAGTACATTCCAAATGGTTCTCTTAGAGATAGTTTATCAGGTAATATATCATATCTATCTATTACTTTGAAGAAACTTAAATACTTATTTTGTAATGATTTTGACGAAAAAATGCAGGGAAGAATGATATAAAACTTGACTGGTCAAGAAGGCTTAGAATAGCACTTGGTTCAGGGAAAGGTCTGGCTTATCTTCATGAGCTTGCTGATCCTCCAATTATACATAGAGACATCAAATCAATGAACATATTACTTGATGAAACTTTAACCGCAAAGGTTGCTGATTTCGGCCTCTCTAAACTCATGGGAGAAGTTGAGAAACCGCATGTAACAACACAAGTGAAAGGAACTATGGTGAGTAGAGTATAAATAATCCTCTTTTTGGTACATTAAAACTCATAATATCTCTGTAACTAGGGATATTTGGATCCTGAGTACTACATGACAAATCAGTTGACGGAGAAGAGTGATGTGTATGGGTTTGGTGTGGTTATGCTTGAACTATTAACCGGTAAACCTCCAATACAAAATGGGAAATATGTGGTGAAAGAGGTGAAGACAAAGATGGATAAATCGAAGAAGATGTATGATCTACAAGAAATTTTGGACACTACGATCAGCGCAAGAAACGAAGATCTTGTGGGTTTTGAGAACTACATAGATCTTGCTCTAAGATGTGTGGATCAAGAAGGAGTGAAGAGGCCATCAATGAGTGAGGTTGTGAAAAAGATTGAAGATATAATGCATCATGCAGGATTAAACCCCTATGTAGACTCAGCAGCGAGTTCAAGAACGTATGAGGAAGTAAACAAAGGATTTGATGATCCTTATGGCAACAAATCGTTTGAGTACAGTGCATCTTTCCCAACTACAAACCTTGAACCACAATGATTGATTATGGGCTCCTTTTTTATCCTTATATCATCACACAATGTTTTTTCGGTTAAGTATATTTGTTATGTGAAAATTGGATGTAGCATAGTTAATCCATAATAATTTTACTATTTTCCGATAGAAGATAAACTACAATCTATAAGATACCAAGAAGAATCAGTAAATTTACTATCAGATCTAAAATAAACCGTATTAGTCATATATTCCTTTAGTCTCGTCGAAGGTACCTTCGGTAGATATTCTTTGCCCACAAGTGTCCCCCATATCTAGAGAATGATTTCTTCATCCAGCTCATCAAATAGAAGTCTAGATGCCAGTTAAAAAGTCATAGGTCCCGTTCGTTTCCTCATCCAGATGCAGTATCTGGATGAAAACGCCCAGATGTTGTACGTTTTTTCCATTTAATTTTGCATCCAAATGCTAAAATGAGATATTCGAGATGCTAAAAAATGAGCTTGCAGATGCTGCATCTGCATCTTAAAATCCAAAAGTCTAAAATATACTCTTCATTTCAACCAATCAAATAAAAAATAATATATAAATAGATTTTCTCTCTAAAATAAGGAAACAATTTTTTTTTCTAAAACACAAAATTTTTTTTTTTCTAACCTAAATACGAAAATATGTTTTTTCACCAAAAAATACGAAAATACGTTTTTCCATAAAAAAATTGAAAAATCCATTAATAATTTTTTTTCGTAAAAACTAGGAACCACTTTTTCGCTACACTCAGCAACCATCTGTATCACACTGTTCACTTGTAGCGCCAGTTATCACAATAAATTCGCAACGCTACTCTATCCATGTACTCTCATGGGCCGTGACACAATTCGCTATAATCCGGCGACGTCTACTCTACGTTCACAACCTCTCCTTCATTGTTACCTCCCGTAAAAGACAATGGAACACTGTTACTGCAACCTGAAGCTGTGAATGGGATCAGACAAGTAGCAGAGGATGCCAAGAAAACCAAGAGATTTTAGTCCAATGGAAAAGGTTGGATGTCAACGATGCTACTTGGGAAACCTTGGCTCAAATGAAAGAAAGCTTCCCGGACTTTGTAATGAATCCTGAGGACAAGATTCGTCTTCAGGAGGGGAGTATTGATAGGATACAAGATGATGAGCAACTAAGGCCAGAAACAGGAGACGTTTGCAGAAGCTCTTCACGTGGGATACATACGAATACGAGATACATCAATTGAATTTTACTTTTTATTTCAATAATAACTCAGTCAGCTATATCTCCTGGTTTGTAGTAGAAGTAACCATGACTAGCTTTGCATTTTCTCCACTTCGAATTGTTTAGGAACATGATTGTTCTGCTTTGCTTTTATATAATGAAAAAAAAAAACAAAAAAAAAGGCAGATCATTTTGCTTGAAATCGTGTGTGAATTCTAAATCTCTTGTGGCTTTGAAGAAGGACCATATCAAAATATGTTCTGCATTTTTTTCCGAGTAACATGTTTCTATGTTTATCAGTTTATGCTGAGAAAACGAGTTTCCACGATTTTTGCGGGAAACTATTTTTTTGCGTTAAAAAAAAACATATACCGGCTTTTGGCACGAAAATATATATTTGCATTTTTGGTGGGAAAACTTGTTTCTGCTTCATTGACAAAAAAACTTATTTTTGCAGAAAAAAATGTTTCAATGTTTTTTCGGAAAAAAGTGTTGATTTTTATTTCAAATTAGTTTCCGCATTTTTGGGAAACATTTTTTTGCGGATAAAAGTATTCCTGATTTGGCGCATAAATATATTTTCGGATTTTTGCAAAAAAATATGTTTCAGTTTTCTTTTATGGATAAACACATTTCCATGTTTTTAAAGAAAAATGTGTTTCCATGTTTTTTATGTGGAAAGACATGTTTTTGTTTTTAGCCGAAAATAAGTTTCCTTATTTTTTTAGAAAAAATGATCCCGATTTTTGGTACAAAATAATATTTGCTTTTTTTATTGAAAATAGTGTTCCATATTTTTAGGGAAAAATGTGTTTTCATGTTTTTGATAAAAAAATGTGTTTTTATTTTTTAGTGGAATAAGGTGTTTCTATTTATTTTGGGAGAAAATATGCTTTTACATTTTAACGGGGAAAAGTGCCAGAAAATTTGATTTTACATTTTTGCTAGAAAAAATATGATTCTACGTTTTTGTGGAATAACATGTTTCCACAATTTTGGTAGAAAATCTGTTTTTATATTTTCTACTGAAAACCATATTTCTTTATTTTTTATCTAAAAATGTGTTTTAGCTAAAATGGTTGAAAAACAGAATTTGATTTTTTTTTTACGAAAATGTATTCCTACGAAAATGAGAGGAATTTTTTTATGTGTTGCTGGTTTCTTTTGCTCGAATTGTTTATATTTTTGGTGAAAAATATGTTTCTACCATTTTTGCAAGAAAATATTATTTCTGTCGTTTAAATTTAACTAACTTTTCTATGTAATTGTCCATATTTAATCATCAATAATAAATATACGTTCATCAAAAAATTATAATTTTAGTTATGAAACATTTGTGGCTGAATTTATTGGTATAAAAAATAAAATCTAATTATCAACCTATAAGTTTATCAAATTTAAAACTAAAATTAAAATATGATTCCGAATTTGTACCTTGTACTCGCGCGATAACAACATTAATTATCTAGTCACAATGATCGATCGCCACGACAATGTCACAAACATGTAATGACACTTGATCGTTCGTGCTGGTTCTATGCAATGGTCGCAATTGTTAGCGACATGTGAACGAATAAGGCCATAATATACTCTCTTCGTTTTTAAGATGATTGTTTTAATTTTTTTTTATCACAAAGATAGAAGTTTCACAATTTTTTTTTCCACACCATACGAGTAAACTTGCCCTACCTACATAAAGTTTCAATTATTTTAACGTCAACGTACACCACAAAAATATTTCAATATAATACTCATGCAAATAGTTTCTTTCTATATATGTAATGTATCTTTGAAAATCATCTCCCGCCGGAAAGTATAGAATAAGTAATTGAAGATCCACTGGTAAACATGCTTGACTCACTAAATCCGTGGTGAATTTGCAACATCATCTCATTCCCACGCAAGTCGGATGGCGAAAAATCTGGCAGTATTGCATCTCCCCTTAGATAATGTAGCACTTGTCTCATAGTTGGTCTAGCTTGTGGGTCGGGATGAGAGCACAATAAACCAAGCTTCAAAACCATTTCGACCTCTCTTTGGTCATACTCGGACCCTAGATTTGGATCCTTAGCATCCAAAATGTTTTCCACCATCCAAAACCCTAAAACCCAATCCACAAGCAAGACCCTCTCACCACTCTCGTTCTCAATCTCGATAGGGCGTCTACCACATGCCACTTCTAGTAAGAGCACCCCAAACGCAAACACATCAGTACTCGTTGTAGCCCGCCCTGTCCTTAAGTGATCCGGGGCTAGGTATCCCCAAGTTCCAACAATTTGTGTTGTTTGTGGATTCGAACTGTGATTACACAACTGAGCTAAACCGAAATCCCCAAGTCTCCCATTGAACTCTGCGTCTAACAAGATGTTGCTGGCTTTGACATCACGATGAATCACCACTTGTTCCCATTCTTCGTGGAGGTAGAATAAGCCAGAGGCCACACCTTTAATGATGTTAAACCTCTGTTTCCAATCAAGGGTTACCTCAGGACTATTGTACAAAAACTTATCTAAGCTTCCATTAGGCATGTAATCATACACCAGAATAAGCTCATCTCTCCGGCGGCAATAACCCAAGAGAGGTACTACATTTCGACGACTCATTTGTCCAATACTTACGATCTCTGCCACAAACTCTTTCAACCCTTGTTGGGATTCGTTAGAGACTCTTTTCACGGCTATCTCCTTATTCGTAGTTGTCATGAGACCTTTGTAAACCCTCCCAAACCCTCCGTATCCAAGAAGGTTCTTATCCTTGAACCCTTTAGTGGCATAATACAAGTCTTTGAACCTTAATCGATTCTTCCGGAACTCTTTTTCCCAATCCTCAAGCTCTTCTGCAAACTTTCTTCTCCTCCTTACGATGAAGCGCACGAGGAAGATGAGCATAATAATAACCATAAGGGAAATGAATGGCATCCAATTTTTGTAGAACTTATGGATTCTTTTGGGCTTTGAGTCCCACACTGGCAATATTGGAAGTTGTGATAAGTTCAATGAAGGAGCTTCCCCCCTTCACTCGGAAACTCCAACCAAGAACAAAATGTTCCGACAAAACAGAACCAGTTGCAGACGAGAAACCTACGAACATATCTTGCAAAAGAACCGAAGATAGATCTCTCACGAAAGAAACAAGCGGTTTTCTAGGTTTATTCTCGTTGAACGGAGCCATGGTTACATCAATTTGATGTGTATCACCATCATAATCGATCCAAACCTGCATACGCTTACCACTAATCAAAGTCAGATTTCTAAACTGATCCTTCTCGTCCCAATAGCCAGCCGACGAACTGTTCACTGAATTCAAGCTATTGATATCGATTCCGACATGGTTATTGTTCATATCATCGAAATCAACACTTGTAACTGTGTCAAATTCGACAGCGAATATATTGTTTGTTTCCTTACCATTGTTTGTAACGTTGAAGAGACCAAGGAACTGAATGGTGCTGGCGAATGGGAGGAGCGGGCTAGGAGAAACGACAAAGGCCATGCCGGGGCTGCTAAACATTGGATTCTCCGAGTGAATAGCAAAGACAAAGGTAGTGGAGAAGGAAAAAACAGTGCCGTTTGGAGAATCTTTGAATCGAATTGGGTTAATATAAAATGCGTGTCCTGTTCTTAGCATGGTTGTGTAATTGGTTAGCTTTAAGAGACCGTTGGGTGTGACAGTAGCAATTCCTTGGATGGATATGTTAGTCAGTGGAGCATGGAAGCCATTGTAAGTGAAGTCAAGAATTTGGGAAGACAACGTTTGGGATTGCCAGAAGAAGAAGTACAAGAAGAAGACGATAGTGAAGTGTTTCAAAGACATGGCTCTCTATTGTTGTTTTTTTTCTTTTGGGTGTTTGTAATATTTGAGTTTGTAAGAAGCTAAGACAATTTATGGTGTTCAGAGGATTATGGAAAAGTCGTATTTTTAAAGTGGTCCTCTTAACCCAACTTATAAGTTAGGGCACTCACGAAGACGGAGTCTCGGAGATTGGTGATACCAATAACTGGTAATAAAAGCTTTAACCAATGTTTTGAGATCCGACCCGGCCGGTCAAACCAGTTAACCCGAGATCCGGATGCTTTTAAGATTCGGGTTTTATAACAAAAACCCACAACTTAAAAACCGAAAAAATCTGGAAAAACCTGCTATCCGGCCGGTTCAACCGGTTAACCGGATTATGGTCTTAATACATATAAAATATTTATTTTTAATATTAAAATAATATATAATAATTATTTTATATATTTAAATTTTTTTAATATTTGTATATAACATTTTTAT
>KE159159.1:54818-65192 GCA_000411055.1 Leavenworthia alabamica | reverse complement strand
TTATTTCATAAATATTATAAGTTTTTATTTTATGATATTATAAATGAATATAGTATTAGTTTATTTATAAATATATTTATCATATATTTATCATATATTTATACAGTTATATATTATATATTTATTGTTTTATAGTTGAGCGGTTAAACTGCATCGACCCACAATTGACCTAGTTAACCGGTGATCCGGAAGATAATCCAAATGCTTTGAACAAATTTAGAGATTGTCAATTGAATTACTATTTTGAAAAGAATTCTTATCTGAAAAGATTAATTTAATTTACCGTGGATCATGGGTCCTGGTTTGGTAAAATACAAGCCAATCAGAGTTAAACTTCTAAATATTCAAAGAATAAAATGAGACAAAGACAACATTGTAGTGGTGTTTTCAAGATGGGAATGTTAAGGAGGAGCCTAAAGTCTAAACATTGCTCTCACGTCCACATCGGCCTCCTCTGTAATCAATTGCATTTTTTGGATCTTTAGCTTATTTTCCATTGACTATATATATGGAATTGACTCCAACGTCTGTTATTACTGTAAGCAGCCACAATCAAAGATTATTTTTACATACATCTAAAGCTAGGTTAAATGTTGATGCATGTCTAATATAAAAAATCTTCCACGTTTGATTGTGATATATTTTCCATTAATTAGAGAAATTTCAGAGGTAGAACTTTTTTTGGTTCTTTAGTGTACTGACTTTGTAATTCCATGGGCGGACCCAGGTTCAAATTTGTGGTGTCAACTGATCCTACATTAGTTTCGAAAATAAATTTATTATTTACTTAAACCTGAATTTATTGTTTTAAATCCACAAAAAATAATATTTTTATCTAGTTTTATATTAAATCCATAAACTAAATACAATTTTTAACTAATCTAACATTTACATGCCACAGGATGATAAACTCTTTTATAGTTATGTTTTAAACCCTAGAAAAACTATTTCTGGATCCACCACTGATTGAACGTTAGAGGTAAGTACCAACAATCTAAACATCATTATTACATACATCTAAAACTAGGTTTATGGTTGATGTATGTCTTTTATGGTTGATGTATGTCTCTGTAACATTCCAGTTATTATTAAATATAGGCTCAGTCACATATTTAAATGGTTTGTCCCATATCAGATGAGTGATGACTATTACATTTCTCTTCACTTCCCTTTCTTAAGGCAAGTCTTTTGACAAGCTCATATCGACAAGTCATCAGCCAACCGTTTTTAAGTGAGTTACTCGTAAGTTTTCTAGTAAGTTGCCAGTTACTCGTAAGTTTTCTAGTAAGTTGCCGACGAGTTTTCCGACGATATGCATGCAAATTCCAGCAAGTTGTTTGGTGACTGGTGGACGAATTCCAGGAGATAAACATGTTTCCATTCATTTCTACAATGTTTGTATTTACTATTTTTTGGATTTTAAGACTTGGTTATTTCTTATTGTGTTACAGAGGTTTATTAATAAAAATGATCATTGAAATTTAGAGTTACTTGAGTGAGAAGTTAGGGTTGATGATAGGGCGTCCTCCAATAAGCAGAAGACCGATGTCACAGTTAATGTTTTATGTTTCAAAGTAAAGCCTAACCATATTTTTTTCTTAAAGTTATACCTTTGTTTCTTGATGAGAGAAATCGCCGTAGATGTTTTCATGTTGAGCAGAGACAATGTATTAGTGTAATTGAATTGGATTGTTAACTCGAGGTTTGAAGGATTCGATATGTGAACCACCCAGCTGTACTTTTCGTTTAGTGATTTAGTGAAAAGTGATTGTGTTGTTCAAGTGTTTGAAAGTCATAGAGATCTGGAAATATCTTCTTGGTTGGTTTGGAAATATCTGGCCGTTGGGGATGAAAATTTTAGGTACTGAAAGCAAGGAGAGATTGTGTGGGAAATGTGTAACATTCTAGTTTCTATCAGTCTGTCTACTACAACTCTAATTATGCTTCTTGTCTTTTGACTCTATCGATCTTGAACAGGATATGTTGTGATGTTGGAGATACAATGGTTTCTTGGAAGACCAAGAAACAACAAACAGTCTTGCGCACTTCGGCAGAGAACGAGTATAGAGCTATGACGATGACTTTGTGCAAATAAGTTGATTGCTTCGATGTTGGCTTCTAATGGTGTGCAACAGAGAACATCCATACCTTTGTATTGTGATAATCAGGATGCCATTCACATTTCTTACACAAACAAATTTCATTTTCTTCTCTTTTTTTCTACTATTAAATTCAAAATATATTGAACCATCTTTTAATCGTATAATTTACATGCTAAATTAATTTTACATCAGTAGAATCACCCTTGGCCTAGTGGTTAGAGTTTAAAGGCTTATACACCAGCTTTAAGGTTCGAAATGTAAAAAACGCAGTTATTATAGATTAGAAGATGTAAAGATTTCTAGAGATTCCGGTGTGCGCAGATAATATTGTCCATCGTGATCTCGTGTTGTGGAGAGAGTTTATCCATCAGAAATGATATCGTATCTGCAGAACCGTCCGTCGAAGATATGCAAAACCGCATGTCAAAGAATATTTATGTCATGAAATTATCGTAAGTAGAAAATGTTCTCACATTCCTAAAAATTTGTAATACTAATAATGTAATAGACGTTAAAATAAATAAATTAATTTTACAGTTAAAAGCAAAATTTGTATCCCAAAGACAACAAAATCAATTAAAAAGGAAACACAACCTCAATAAAGAGCACATCAAACTTCGCCAATGTAAACGACCAACATAAACTACATAGAGCAAAAATAGAAACCACAAATTTATCAAATAGTCAAAAAATTTCCCTTTTTATGTCATTCGAAATAATAGAAAACAAAACAATTTATTCATGAAAGAGATGATATTTTGTCTTCAACACTTAAAGCTAAAATAAATAGAAGCTATTAATTTTAACAATCTCATTCATCACAAAAAGCAACTTGAGGATTTTCACAAATTGTTTCTTTCTTCTATTTAGAAACTACTATACCAATTTAGATTTTAGTTAAATCAAATTATATCATCTGATCTTAAACTTGATTTCTCCTTGTCAGTCTCCAATAAGAATAGTAAGAATTTAAAATAAGGAAACTAAATACAAAATATATACATCAAATGTACCATACCATCTTCAATTGGTTGAGGAAATGTATTTTTGGAGATTGCTACTATTTTTTTTTTTAACAATTCCTGCAAGCCAGATCAAAACATTATAACTATTAAATAAACACCAAACATTAAGTCATTAACAAAACATATAAGATTATCAATAAATTGCTAAAAATTCTTAAAATAAATATAAAAAATAAACCTCTTTGTTTCCATTGAGCCATAACAATGATCTTAACTCTCTTATCCTTTTTTTTTTCTTTTCTGTCTAAACCAACAAAGACCTGATTTTGTAAGTAAGTTGCATTTTATTTATTTTATTTTAAATGAACAACAAAAAAAGAGATTAACAGCAATAAGATCCTCTTTGTTACGTTGCACAATCAAAATTAAGCTTCTTTATTTACTAAATTCACAAGCAAGTTACTTCTGTTCTTTTTTTATAAAATTTATTAACTTGACCATGAGTATTCATTCTTCTTGCCTAGTTAATGACAACAACAAAATGGAAAAATAAAAAATATCTATCAAAATAGATAATTCTAAGAGTTAGGAAGGTGGACAAAAAAATTAGTTACAGTTTTCAGTTTTCAAATTGAAAGAGAGGAGACTCATCTGCAAAATGAAGATTCATTCGTCTCTCCAAAACACTAAACCCCAAACCCTAAACAAAACCAAGATTCAAATCCTTATTAAAAACTCATTCTTTTGATTGCTTCACTATTTCATATCTTCAAAAGACAAAAAACCAAATAATCTAAAAACTGTGCATAACACACCTGATTCAGTTTCCTCTACAAACCATTTCCCTCAGTTCAACGATCCACGACACCTGCTCACAAAATCAATACATAAGTCAAAGAAATGCTGATTTCAAAGTCAACTATTTTCCCAGTGCTTTTTGATAACACTACCAAACTTATTAATCACCAAAAGTGAATATGAAAATAATGCAACTTACTTTTGTGATCCACAGTTACAGGGGATTTTATCGTCTTCCAACGGGAACTTGTAGTTATAACTTATTTCTTCACCGGCGTTTATATGCCGCTTAGCATAAATGAATATCTTTTTCTTACCATCCACGCTTATAATCTTCGTGTAACAGTTCGGCTGCACAAGAAGAATTTCTTCTATAAAACCCCAAATCCACAATACAAACTAGCCAATGGTACAAAACTATGTATAGAATTATACCTCACATGAATGATTTATAAACCTCGCTATGCCACCACGCTTTGTAGCATCAACCTAAGATTCAATGATAAGCCACAAGTGATACAAAACGGTTAAAAAATGAAAACATAAGATAAAGAAGATAATGTATTTCACAAGTAAACGAACCACATAGCCATCGTCAAGCCTGAAAAGATAACTGCTTCCAATTCCCATCTTTTCATACTGGCGTTCACGTATCTCAGATATCTGTGATATTGAACAACAATCACAAGAACATTAACCGATAAAGCACATAACAGTCTCCTAAAATAGAACAGTAAAGTTCATCAAAGAAACTCTGATATTGTACATAACTACAAACATAGTACTCACAGAAGAACGTATCAACTCTCCGACATATTCGATTACAAAGTCCTCGGCTTCAATCGGTTCAAGTGCGACAAGACCCCAATCATGAATCTTGCTTTGTTGAAACCGCAAACGCTTTTTCCTAGCCTGTCAACAATATGACAAAAGATATTAACAGTACACGTATATGTTTTTTCAAAGTGAAAAATTGGTTTTTGTTTTACTCACCATCAATTGAGAAATTTTCAAGACGTCAACACCATCTGCAGCAGCTAAAAGATTACGCATTTTTGCTCTATTAGTTCTTGCAGAAAGAACATTCTGAGTCGAACTAATTTTGGAACCAAAATGTTGTACGTGTACGCAAGAACTTCCCCTAACACGGGCTCTCTCTTCAGGACTAGCCTTTAATGACCATGCATGCCAATGCCAGCCATTAATAGATGTGCGTGCACAACCATCAGACTTGGGAATTGACAGTAAATTCTTCTTTTTGCTTGCTTTCGCAATTGGCTTACGGCTGCCATTATCTTCTGTTGTATGTTTTGCTAATAGCTTCCTTCTAATTTTTGATTTCTTCGAACCTACTACATGAACAAAAAAAGCAACTAAATAGTTGATAACAGAAAACAATATAATGTAAACCCAAGTAACCTAAAAACTGAATTTTTTAGCAAATAATTTGCCTTTTTGCAGCTTATTTGATGTATTGGAGGGAAGCGTTTCTTCATTTCCAACATGATAGCCTTTCTTAGCATCAGAATCCTTGGAAGACAAAGATAACTTCTGACATGAAGGTACATTAGGGACTTTTTCATCCAAAGAACGCTTCCTCTTTAGCACTGAGGATTCAGATGATTCATGAAAGAAAGTACATAATTGTTAAAATATGGAGCCCAAGCATTCAAGTAGCCAGATCTACCTTCGAGAAAATTAAGTATGAAAAGACAACAAAGTAAGAAGTTACACACTTACACTTACGGGCCTTCTGTGATATGCTGCATGCAGAATCTTTTTCCTCAGCATTTCCAGTAGGGTTTGACATATCTTGACTGTATTTTGCAGCATCTTCTGGAGATAGTAATTTAGTAAAGTCATTAAGGGAGCCATTCTCAAAATCTGGGAATTTAAATAAAGAGATCTTACTTTTCCGTCTCTTGCTGAGGCTTTGAGGGGAAACCTTATTAGTGGTTGCAAACCCAACGTTTTCTCTATCACTTTCCTTTCCTCTGACTGCTCCGTTGCAAGCTTTTGTATCTTCGACTTTGATGTCCGACATATTCTTTCTCTTTAGCTTTGATACCAGAGCTGTTTTTCCAAAGTAGATATCAGTAGGCTCGTGTAGCAAGGTTACGAATGTCAAGAGCTAAAATTCAAATCACAGGAAGTTGAATGAGTAGGAAACAAATAAATGAGTCTATTACCTTTTTGCATTTTCTGAGAAGACTTATTTGAAAGATTCTCCTCATGATATTTGCAGTCAATGGTTTCCTCGGAGTCTTCATCAGATATTGAAATCTCCTCACAGGATTTTGCAGTATTTGTACCTTCTCTTAAGTCTTTTGTTCTATTCTTAGATATCCCTAGTAGAATATACACCAAAAAAACATGAAAAAGACTCTCATATAAAAATAAAATAACACCTATGTATTGCCAAAGAAAACTTACTTTTTAGTCTTCTTATAAGGGGTTCGTCATCAAATTCATCTGCCATTCTAACATCCTGGCTTTTCTCACAGATCACCTTACTGAAAGTATCTTTACCAACCTTTTCTTTACGAAGCTTCGTCACATCCTTTATGATACCTGCTTAATAAATATAAAAAGAGCAAATATAAGGTAAAATTTAATTCTTTTCAATTCGGATGAAAGAGGCTGAAAATTACTTACAATGGTCCAGGCGGCCAGCATTCCACATCTTCTGTTGACTTGGTATATGAACTGACAAATCTACACCAGATGTATCGACTTTAAGAGCTTCTTTCATGGAATGAGCATCTGTAGACAGTTTCTTAGATCGTTTAACCAGAACTTTGTTACTAGATCTCATACAAGGTTTCCTTGGCTTTTCTGTTGTCCTATTCGATATATTAGACTGTACTAGCTTTTTGTTCCGAGAAACAGTTTTGAGCTTCCTCGGCGCCAATGATTGGCTTCCTTTCTGTGAAGCAAGCAATTCTTTAAGATGACACTTCATGAACAGTGATTTCCAATCTCTCATGACATCATTGTGCAACTTCTGTCTACATAAAGCCATTGGAACATACTCTTCAATCTTAGGAATAGATTCCTTGGACCTTAAAGGCCGAAACTTACAGCTCAGAGATGGCATTTTAATAGTTCTTTCACATCCAGGTGGTGGAGGCTCATGAATATCCAGCATATCAGGTTCATCATTAACAGGTCTGTCCGATGTCTCCACTGTTGTAAGAAATATATTTGCAATAGTATCTTCAGATATGATTTGTTCAGAGGATTCTCCCTCTCGCAACAGTCTCGGAGAATCACTGAAATCATTAGGAAACCGCAACCTAGCAGGAAGCACATGTTTTTTGACATCTCGTACTGTAGTAGCAGCATTATTTGCTCCATCTTCAATCAGGGTGGCAGTATAATCAGTCAAATGAGATTCAAGAGACAAAAAGAGCTCATGTTCTAGATGTTCTGATATGCTTTCTATTCCCTCACTATCTGGTAAGGTTACTTTTCTAGATGACATTCCATGACCACTGGCTGCATTTGTAGCTAAGTCATGTTCATTAAAGTAAACAGTCTTGCCTGAAGAGGAATCCACCCTACAAGCAAACTGCAAAACATCAAAAGTCACATTCATTTCATTAATGAGCATAGCAAATTAGAAAACATGACACTCATTTGACTGAAGTTGTCGGAAAAGAGTAAGCAAGCTCACACTCTTAACTGCTTCAGTATTATTTGAATAATTGGTCTGGGAACCCTTGCAGTAGCTAGAAACAGCTGAATTATCAGGAGAACGAACCCAAAGTTTGTTGTTTCTCCAAGATGTTGAAAAAGTTGCCACAGTATCATAAAAGACAGCATTCCACATGATTTGCATGCAAAGGTTGTGAAGCATTCTAGATACTGCTGAACAAGATATCTGAAAGTTCTCAATGCTTCCAACAGATTTAGAATATTTGGACGACTCTGGGGCTACATAACTATGGTACCACTCATTCGATATGTTCTTACTGCTGGTTGCTTCAGTGGTTGAGACATTAGTTTTTTCCGCATTAATAACTTTAGACTGCACAAAAAAAAAATGTTACTAAATCAGTACATGATCGAGTGATAGCCCTTGATGATTTATATTCGCATATGTGCCCATAAAAACTGTGCATGCGTACACAAATACGCATATATAAAATAAGTTACCGAAATAGATTCACCAACACGGGCAGCAGAACTGGGTGGATCACACTTGAGATGTTCATCTCTTTTCTTGGCCTTAAGAAAGTCCGAAATTACACTACTGATGATTTCATCAAGTAGAGCTCTTCTAGCTATTTTCATTATTCCACTCTGTAGCTGAATAGAGAGCTCTTCAGAAACATCAGATATGAAGCTCACCCCAGACACTGACACATCACAATTGGCACCACCACATTTCTCCCTCCATAAACCAATTAGCGATAATAATGTGATTGGTCTAAACTTATTTTCACCATCACTAACCTGCAAAACAGAAATCTTAAGCAAACGTGGCAATACAGGATAAAACATATGTTAACCAAATATCCTAAAATATAAGTAGAGAGCTGAGATGTAAATGCAAAGTTTTAACCAAGTAACCAAGGCTGTAAAGAGGCATAAATTCAACTAATCACAATCTTTCAAGAATCCCATATAAGTCAAAATTCTATAAAATTACCAGGGCTGCATCTGAAACATATCCATGCTTCTGCCAACTATAGAGTTCCGATATAGAATGTGGTCCATGATTTCTTCCCTCATCACCCACAAGAAACCAGCAAGCATGGTCACTTCCCTGAAAGAAAACCAACAATTAAAGAAATTTCTCATGTGAATTTGAGCTATCATGTCTGATGAACTTGTGAGCTGAGTTTTCACTGTTGAAAGGATGTTACCAAAGAGAGGAATGATGCTAAGGAATTTTCTTCCTCCTGCTTTAGTGTTAGCTGATCTGAGACAGAACCATTAGGATTGTTCTGTGGAGGCAATGTCTGAGTTCCATGCTCTGTTTGAGTCACATCTTGATGGACTGTAGCATTACTACTAGTAACAGGAACTGAACTAACAAGAGGGTCAACACTTATCATTCCGCTTTGCAGATACGAAAAGCCAGTGGCAACATGATCAGGAAACTGCTTGAAATACTTAAGTGGTACAGAATTTGGCATATAACCGTTGATAATTGGATACACAAGAAGATCCTCAGGTAAAAAACCAGTAGATAACCCATCAAAAAGCTGCTGCTGCGTGTAAGGGCCACACATCTGACCTTGGTGATTACCATACATCCAACCGCTTGCATACATTGTATATCCTGAACGACTCGTCTTGTCTAAACTTAAAGCTGTGCCACTACCAGAAGCCTCTTCACCCTCACGACAGTCTCCATTAGACCTGCAACTCATGTCCAATACTGAATCTAGACCACACAGTTCATCAAAATCGCAACAAGCAGAAGATACAGTTGCCAAATCACCACAGCTGACAAGCAAAAATTACATTATTTGAAATTGATCATCCAAATAAACAAATCAAAACTAAGAAACGAAAACAATAATTACAAGTAATGATACTTGTTACAAGAGTAATCTTGAGCTGTTTCTCTTGCAGAGATTGAAATATCAGAACTGTATACACTCATACACGTAGAACCAAAAACATTAGGTTCCAAAGTAGAAGCTTTCTTCTTTCTAGTAGAAGGAGAGCTATCAAAGCTAGAAAAATACGAATCAACAGCAACCATGGCTCAGATATATCTTCACTGCACAAAACAAACGAAACTTATGATCATAGGATCAACATAAAAAAAAAAACACGAATTGATCCAATATTGAATTATAAGACAATGTCATAACAAATTAGTAGAAGAATAAAACTAAAGAGCAAAAAAAATGTTTTCCAGAGAAAATCATGAAATTTGGGAACAACCAAAACGATCGCCAAGTTTTTGGGCTACAGACTAAAAACTGAATCAACCGTAATCTAATTTCTTGCAATCGAAATCAATTTTGAAAGTTACTCATAAGCTGTAAAATTGAACAAAAAATAAACGTCAAGGGGAGAATGATTCGTACTTGGAGAAGCAAATACGATAGAGCAGAACGAACAAATACCTAAACTTTTAAGGAAGATCAAAGTAGCGATGGGACTGTCAACAAATTGGAGTGAAATTGGTAAGGAGACATTGGAGAAGAAGACGAAGAGTTTTGTTGTCAATAAAATTTATAAAGGAGAGAAAAAATTGTGACTACTAGGGTTCGTTCAAACAAAACTTGAAAGATATCTATCTTTTATTATTGGGAAAAATGTCAAGAATATATTGTACATTAAAAAAACAAATTAACGAAGAAATCCTCAACTTACAAAACGACAAAACAACGTCGAATCCGAGTCGAATCCGAGCCTATGGGAATTATAATTTTGATTTTAAAATTATAAATTTATGATTATAAATTATAGTTTCCAGTTACTATTTATATTTTCTAGAATTACTATTTAAAATTATAAATTTATAATTAAAAATTATAGTTTCC